>CAICTM010000951.1:0-41622 GCA_903772945.1 Seminavis robusta | reverse complement strand
TGACAATCTTGTGGGAGCTATCATAGACAATGCGGAGGGGCCAAGGCATTCGTCGTTGGACAAATTACAAGCTTTCTTTCAATTTACTTGTATAATAATAGGCAGGACTTTTCATGTTCATGCAAACCAACCTTGCAAACAGGCAGGAGACGCTCTCAAACAGCCTTCTAAATGGATACCCTCAATGATCATCCAGGATTCAGTGCCTTCAAGTTGATGGCTATTGCGGCATGGCACTGACCCGAGGCTGACCTCCCAGAACGCAGTGTAACCCTAACCCCATAATTACGTCTGATGAAACGTGTCTGTGTCATGTTCCTCTTCCTGCTTCTACTGGATACCACCTGCTAGCCTGCTGTGCGAAGCTGTCCTGTCGTCACGTCTTTTCACGATAGACCAGCCGTGCTACCAGCCGTGCCTTTTCCTTTTGAAGCCAGGCATGTTTGTCAAGGCATCTCACAAAAGCGCAAGCGCAGAGTTGGAAACCAAAACTGAAAACGGAAACAGCTTACAAACTGACGACATCATGGAAGCCCCACCACCCACCTTCGGGATCTTGATGGCTGAATCCGCCGTGGCCGAAAAGATGGCCGACGATGCTACCGAGGCCACCCAGCACTCCCAGACCGACTCTGTTGCGGAGGAAGAGGCCGTCGACGCGGAAGTGTCCACAGAAGAAATGGTCTCCGAAGGGAGACCCCATGCTGCCCAAGAGGCCACTGGCGAGGCATCTTCGTCTTCGGGGGCTGGCTTGGGTGGGTTGCTGCAGCAACTCGTTTCCGCCAGTGGGGAAGGACCAATGTACCAAACCACCATAGCCGGTCTCAATGAGCTCGGACTCAGATATGACGTCCAAGAACCAGGCCGAATCATTGTGTTTACAATGAACTGCAAAGTCGGATCGAGCCGAGTCATCGTTGCGACCGAGGAAGCGGACAAGAAATTCCTCTTTTACATCAAGACTCCCGCCACCGTCCCTGAAGAGAAGCGAACCCAAGCGGCTCTCTTTTTGACTTGGGTCAATTACGGGCTATCAATCGGAAACTTTGAAATGGATATGAGCGATGGGGAAGTCCGCTTCAAGAGTTCCAACCACTTGTTGGGAGCTGAGCTCTCCACGGAAATGGTTGTGCACACGGTGGCTCTCTGTGTCAGGATGATTGACCAGTTCTTCCCTGGACTCATGGGTGTGGTTTACGGCGACAAGGATCCCAAGGACGCCCATGATGAATGCATGAGCGGTGGGCGAATCGCCCAGGCACAGTAGCTTGTGATCGTTTGATATACATGTAGAATAGAAGGCTAAAAAGAACTAGAATGAAATGAAGTCACGCCCTACAGTAGTTGGCCGAGCTGACTAGACAGACAATCAATGCGAACACAGAAGAGTTTGCTGAGGCAGAACGAACCATCAGAGACAATGCGACGTTTGCTTGTGGATTGAATCATTCTTTTGGCGCTGTTTTCACAAATTCTGCCACTAGATCGCACCAATGCTGGATCGCACCAATGGTGGGGGCTGGCACAGATGTGAATTCGGTCAAACTGCAGAGGGGAGACCATGGTTTGGTTCAAAGTCCTTTGGGAGCGCCAGGCAGGGAAACACATCATACAACTAACGAGCCTTTCGCTTGGGCGGAGCCTTCTATAACATTTAGGGGGGGTTCGGCACCCCGGAGGGGGGCGGAGGGGAGGAGAAGAGAGAGGAGGTTGGAGGCAAGATTCTAGATTCCCGAACAGGGACTGGAACGAATGACACTTACGTCACCATTCTCTTTTTGCATGACCCAACTTACATATGGAAACGAGGGGATTTGGCAAGAAAGTGGGGAGTTTCATTAAATCTTCGAGTCTTAACACCGCACCTCTACCTAGAAAAGTCGCAAAAGTGTCAGCACTGATTCAAATTATTTTATTCGTGTATACCCCCAAACTCTCTTCTCGTCTGTTCCTTCCATTATCCTCCCCCACCAAGCGAGTATCCATTAATAAAATTTCGGTGGCGACAATGAGGGTCGTGTGGTGGTCTTCCGACGCGCCGTAGCAACCATCCCCTATAACGCTCGCAACAACCTCTCACTGGTGGTCGGTAGTAGGTGGGGAAAGCAGGTAGAATGGGCTGAAAGTAGGGCATCTGGTAAGTTAATGGCGGTGGTAGCGGCCATTGGCGCACCGGTTGTTGTTGCACTGTTACTGGTTGTTGCTGCACTGGTACTGGTACCGGTGGCTGACGGTTGGTATTTGTCGCCGTATTTAGATTGTTGCGTCTAACTGAATCATTGTCAGTTGCTTTTTCCATAGGTAGCAGATTTGAATTCAAATTGACGGTTGGTGCTGCCAGTGCTGGCGATGGTAGAATCGCTTGTTGATCGCATGTAAGGCAAACACAATGGTCGCCATTATATTTTTGTTGTCGAATCGTAGTGAAATATTCGGAGAAGAATCGCTCACCATTATCTTTTGGCAAGGATTCGATCTTGGGGAAGGGAAGCACAATGACACCAGCGGCCGTCGCCATCTTGTTGATGAATGCAAGCTCTCTATGATTCCAGTATGGCACAACCTTTTCCCAGCCTGATGGAATGACTCGTCTTTCATTATCTTTCAAGGTAAGAAGAGAACGCTTGTGTCTGATGGCAAGGTTGTATCGTGCCGTCCCACAAAGATTGAGGTTGTCGCATAGGGTCCTCCTCATGCCACAGTTGGCGAAATGTGCAAATCGGTCATGAAAGGCTTCAAGCTTGGACTCCCCTCGCTTTGAAAGATACTCGGTGAGTTTGTGTTTCGCATTGGGGCTTGGCTTGATAGCGTCGTACATCTCTTCCAATGGAAGCGGGTCGCTAATGTGTTGTGCCTTTTCTTTGCAGTTCTCCACGGCTGTCTTCGTGTCTTGGGTAAACAAGGTAATCTTTCTGACTGGATCAAGTCTTCCCTTTGCGGGTCGAGTTTCATTATTGGAGGAGGTCACTTTGTACCGACAGAACCAATCGTCCAAGAGCTGAACCATAGTCTGTGGTTCTCTCATTTCCTTGCGAAGAAACTTGGAATACCGATCACGAAATTGCTTTGATACTCGAAGATCTGCAATGTCTCCAGTGGAATACCGTTTCCCAATTGATCCATCTCGCAAAGCACAAAGAAGATTCTCGTAATCAACCGGTGAGTAAACGTACAAGCAGTTCAAGAGGTCATTGATTGCGTCCATGTGATCAATGTGGTTTTTCCTCAGAGTCTCAATGATCCTTTTCTCAAAATGGAACAGTCCAAGTCTACCTTGTATGTCTGGGAAGAGTGACTCCCAATAATCATCCTTGTTTGGCCAAGTATCGCTGTACATGACCTTAGGAGTGAAGCTTTCTCTGGTGGCGAGTTGCTTGGCGGCATGCGAGAAGTGTAATGTTTTCGTGGATGGAACCAAAACAGCAGAGGCAATCTCACCAGTAGAGGTGGCAGCATCCCAAACAGCCACTGCTCCAAGACTCTTTTGGTAGTTCTTCACGGCTTGAAAGGTGTGATCTTGACAAAAGATACCATCAACACAAGTCACGCTTTGGATTTCTCTGGTGTGCCTCTGTTTATCACTAATTCCCCATGGATTGCTTCTTGTCGAAGCTGCTTCGTCGAATATATCACGGATGGTATCACCATGTGGCGAATGAACTGGCCATCTTTGAGGATGTAAGGACGCACTTGAAAGCTTGGGTTCTGTTTCTTTTTGTAGTTAACCATCGAATAATAGGAAGACACCCTTTGAAGAAAGTCTCGATTGATTGTGTTGTAGATCAAGCGACTGCATAGTTCGCCATTCGCATATGTCAACATGATGGAAGAGAAGACCTCAGTAGCTGTTCTGGAAAGGTGACTAGTTCGCTGCAGGGCATATTTGGACTCCACGGGGTATAATAACGATGCGTGGGGTGGGATCGCTATCAACACCTCAGCCGAATTGGCATCAAACCGTCTGTTGCAGCACCGACACTTCATGATCATGAACATGCACCAGGAAGGGGACCCATCTAGTCCAAAGATGGGGAAGAGTGTCTTATTCTTAGAGAAATTGGTTCTCTCATTCTTCAACAAACCGTTGCAAGTAGCATCAGGGCAGGGCACTTCAATACCAATGCGATTCCAGTCAACAAGAAGAAGCTTTTGGCCGACAATAGAGTGGTACCAAGGCTCGGCTTCTCCTGCATCAGGAACTATTGTAGTAATGCCCTGAAAGTGTCTACGGAAAAGAGAGTCGTTGTTGCAAAGCAGTACCTTGTCCACAATCACAGTCGCAAAAGCCATCATGGCAATGGGCGCACCTTTCGACTTGTGCTTGTCACAGAAGGCAGCATCCCCAACCATGCGTGTCACTTCTTTGCAAAAAAGCTGGGGTGATAAATCAGATGTAGCCGGCATTTTTTGTTGCTCCGGTGCCACTGGTGCTTGCTTGGGCGCGGCTTCCTTGGGTTGTTGGTTGTTGTCAGGCATTGCCCTTGGAGCAAAGAACTCCTCACCGGCTTCCTTTGTCGAATGCCTCCAGCTACCCTTCTCAGCAGCAGTAAGAGGCGTTGTGTAGACCTTGGTCAATCTCTTTTCTTCCCGAATATCTGCCAGCTTCTGTTGGGAGATATCCCCGCAGCCTCTGGTTTTGGTATTTCGGATGCAAAGTGGGTGATGAACTCGCTTTGGTACAGTAACAGCTAACCCAGCTTTCCTCCTTGCATATGCCTTGCATACAACACAGTCACGCAACGCATCAAAAGCAACCTGTCCGTCAAGAGTAAGCTGATCGCCTTTCTTCTTCTTGTTGTTGGTTGTTTTGCTTTTGTTCGCTGCGTGGTAGGCCCTCTTCTGATTAGATTTTCTCTGCTGACTCTGTCGGCCCATTGTATCTTTTTGAGCCACTGGAGGGCGGCTCTTCTTGTATGGATTAACCATGGGAGGTCTTTCGGCCATCTTCAAGCCCTTTGCTGCAAAGTCGAGATGGTCTTGTCATTGACAATGACCGTCGTTTCATCATCTTGAACCAAGGAATCTAACTTGGGAATCTATCTTTTCGTTTCGGAAGAAAAGAAAATGGCTAGATTGGTAGCACAGTGCCTCCCTTTTTAATGCGTCTTAGTGTTAAATAACTATTGTGTCTTACCTGTGTCCTCCACCAATCATATCACTGCCTACTGTCCCTTTTCGGCCACCTTCTATCTCCTCGACCTCTTGCCTGGCTGGCGGGAGTCTTCTTGGCTGTGTTTGTAAAAGATTCTACAGGCTGAATCTATACTATCGAGACAAACGCAAGCCCGCTCCCGGTACGACATTCGAATGCGAACCGGAACTTCCAGGAACGTTCCGTGAAAAGACTTAAGGGACGTATAGCCAACTGACATCACTCGGATCGATCCAAGCCATGCACTCGTACTAGTACACCTCTTCTTCTATTATTTCGATGATACCTCTATCTTTCCTCTATCAAGATGATGCTTCCTCCTCTTTACAGCAGCTACTCCTCTTAACAAAGGCTACTACTCACCACCATGACAGGCTCCTCTTGGTTGGTTGGTAGCGGCAGCCGTTCGACGAATCGATGACAGAAGCTTCCGTTCGACGGCGACGCGACGACAATCGATGGGCTCTTCTTCCACGGAGCGACCATGACGCCTCCTCTTCCACGGAGCGACGACGCCTCTACCACAACAAGCAACTACTGCTAGAACGACAAGCGACGCCACGTCAATGGCACGGGCAACAAGTTTCTTCGGTTCGATGGATCGATTCGATTCTGTCTTCTTCCTGCTGCCACGGACCACGGAGCCTCTTTCACGGAGCCTCTTTCACGGAGCCTCTTTCACGCCGCGACCATGAGGATTTCTTCCTCTTCCACGGAGAGTCCGTGAGCCTATGACACTGCTACTACTAATGAAACAAGCGTCAGCTTCGCTACTACTGCTGTTGACTGATTACAAACATGAAATCTGCCCAATTTTGTGGCCATCAAGTCAACAATTCTCCTTTGAACCTTTGGGATGGGTGCTCCAGTCTTCATCCAAAGCCACCCACTCCTCTACCAGACTCTACAGTGCAGATTGAGTGCTGAGAGTGAGGACTGGAGCACCTTTCCCATGGAGAAATGCATGGCAGAATGACAACAAAATGGAATCCAAGCTTGATTTTTCATTGAGGCTCAATGACAAAGGTTGGAGATGGCCTATCCCGCGCAAGGAGAGTGCCTGTGAGTGTGTTGGGGAGCTAGTCCTCTGACCGGATAGGCCAGAACAATGTATTGGTTAAGCTAGAGACCATTTGGCCAACACTGTTGCCATGGTGATAAAATTCAATCTTTTCTTGTTATTCTAGCGAACCAGTCAACCAGTCATTCACCACCGAATGGTGCAACGGAATCGTGAAATGACCACTTCTGGGTTCCCATTTTCGAAACCCGAAACATAACCGTCAAAAATGCTCACATTTTACACCTGTCAGCGGTAAAAGAAGTCATCCTGTAAGATTCTTTTTGAGCTGGCACATAACGTGGTCTTTTTGGGATCAAGGGTCATCGAGGTCAGGGTTCGCTAACCTGATAGATTTGAGGAATAGGTTACTAACCTATACACTAACCCGGTAGAAAATTGCACTGGGTTAGTGTATAGGTTACTAACCTGATAGAATTTTTGTAGTAGGTTAGTGTATAGGTTAGTGTCAGGTATTTATCAGGTAACCTGTAGGTTACCTGATAAAGTAACCTGGTATTGTCATAGTAAGTTTGTTTGTTAGTTTGTTAGTTTGTTAGTTAGATAGGTAATAGGTATTGCCATTGAGTTGCTAGGTAACAGAGATAGATACCCTTGACGAGTGAAAGGTGTGAGACTTCCATCGTATTGCCACGCAATGCCACGCCATGCCTTGCCATTGAGTTGCTAGGTAAAGAGATAGATACCCATTGACGATGAAAGGTGTGAGACTTCCATCGTATTGCCACGCAATGCCACGCCATGCCTAATCGTCACCATCCAACAAACCCAGGTCCTCAAGCATATCTTCCATGTCACTCGTAATCTCATCTGACTTCATATCCGCAGTAGTGTTGCTCAATAGCATTTTGATCTTTTCCTTTGCCTTATCCAGATAGCCCTCCTTCAAGTACTGGCGGTACTTCCGCAAGAACTCGGCATTCTTGTAGACGAGAACCTTCATTTGGAAGGTGACGTCACCTTGCAGAGCATTGAGGATTCCGTCCATCCAAGTCGCCGCACTAAAGGTTCGTTCTTGGAATCCATTGCTGTCGGGAAGGGCAAGGATGCAACAGAGCCACGGCATAAATAAGGGATAGGTAATCTTCCCTTCCCGCTCCACACCAGTCCATGATATCAAAGTGTTGGACGATCTTCTCCACATTTTCAAGCCAACAGATCTTGTTTGTTCCGAGCCGATCAAGAACATCATGGGGGACGGGACGAGACTTCTGTAGTTTGAGAGCAGTAGTGAGATGAAAGTCTTGCGAGAACCATGCCTCTACCTCTCGCTCCACCTCGATCCCCAAGAGCTGCCTGGACTGAACTTGTTCTTCGTTCCTTTGTTTCTTCCTTCTCAATTTCTCGAAGTCACTGACCGTGGGGTCGTCGTCATGGTATTCCACAAAGGTAGCCCGGGCACACCATTTCAGGATCCTTGAGTAGCTCACTGCAGATCTCTCGTACTTCCTTCATTAGGATATCTTTGACGAGCTTCTTCAGATCGGATGTCAGAGGCTTGTACTTAGGGTCGCCAACAGTAGGGTCAGCCACCATGGTGCCAAGGGAAACCAACTCGTTCAACAGATACGTGGAAGTAAATGGATTGCATCCCAAAGCCAACAGTCGACTCTGGTTGAAGTCATCTTCATGTTGGCGCCATACCTAACATACTCCGCGGTAAGCCTTCCGATGAGTTTCTTGGATAAATCATGGAACTCTTCCTTGTTCACCTTCTTCATTGATACTTGAGTTGGTGATCCGGGTACATGACAGATCTTGTTGGGACCAGTTCCCTCCAAGATGGGCTTTGGATAAATGGGGGTACCATCAAACTTCATGACTGGCAGCATTGCCTCAGCACTCCACTTTGCCGATTTGTCAACAATCTCACGCCTTCTTGTTTCCACCACCCAGTAGTTGCTGCAGGTAACCAGGATGGCAAAGGTCCGGAAGATGAAGTAGACAGTGTAAGATATGGCACCAAAATTGTCCGACTGAACCTGCATTAGAAGGATTTTGGTGGGGTAGAGGATGGAGTGATGTGGGCGACGATCCAATACTCGTCATCGGTTTGTGACAAAGCCCTAGGCTCTTCATGCCAGAATGCTTCATAATTCCAGCGGGACCTCAACGAGTTCTTCGTAGTGTAGGATCATACCGCCAGATCGTGTGGCGTTTGGGCAATTGACCTTCCGAGCCTCCCGACCAACATCTAGCATTGCTTTGACGTAATCCAACCACCGTCCTTTGGACTTTTTGTTTTGAATCCACTTGGTACACTCAATAGACCGTCGCTTGACCTTCTGGCACTCGTCAAAAGCTGTCCAACTATTTTTCTTTTGTCTCTTCCTGATCTTAGCACCCGTCGCATGATCAAGAGCCAACTGTATCTGATGCATGGCACAGTGTCCATTCTTACCAACAAGCAATCGGCCAATCATCAAAGCCGTATTGTTAGTGTCATTGACTGCCTTGTAGAGCATTCGCTCCTCCACTACAAAGGTCACAAGATACTTCTTGATTGTGCTGACAGTCGGAATACCTGTCTTGTCAGTACACAGACAAAGAACAATTGGAATCAACAACTGCTCTTGCCTCTCCGGATTGTAAAAAGAAATGGAAACACCAAGGACATCCTTCTTCTTTGACTCCCAAACATCATGGTGCAGAGTCACAAATGGGACGGCCTTCTTCAAATTCTTTTTGTGGTGGTCGGTCCGTTTCTGTGATTTGCTGGTTGACAGCGGCTATCAGCTCAAAAAATGTTAGCTGACGGTGACGACTGAAAGCTTGAAACAAACAAGGCATGCAACACAGGGCTTTTTAGCAGTTTCCGCATCCCAAAGTTTCTTTTTGGCTTGTGGGTCCAGTCTTTCAACCTCACTCCAGTCAGTCTTCTTTCGAATCTCAATGAGGTACATCACTTCCCAAACTGCGGCAGGATTCTTCACGTTGATTCGGCGGGAATTCGTCTTCTTCGTCAACTTGAACAGACCCTTGGCTTTGGCGTACTCAATGCGGAGATCCCCCTCTTGCCCATCAGACTCGTCATCCAGGTCATCAATTTGCATGTCGTCATTACCACGGGCAACGGCAACGGCAACGGCTTGTTCTTGTTCTTGTTCTTCATCCACACCACCGTCGGCAACATCATTGTCGGTTACACCGTTGCCATGTTCCATCCCTTTACGCATCTGCGCCTCCAGCTGGACAAAATCCTCCCGCCCATCTTCAGAGAGGATGTCACCTGAAATGAATTCGACAATCTCCTCAGTAGCAACCTTATCAGTAGCAACCTTATCAGTAGCAACCTTATCAGTAGTACTGGCCATGGTAACTGGTAACTGGCAACCTAAAGAGGAAATAAACAAGGTAGGAACCAGGTGAGTGACGACGAGTAACCGGATAGAGTAACCGGTAACCGGATAAGTAACCGGTAACTGGTACACTGGTACGGTACACTAACCTGGTGTAGTAACCTAGTAGAGCTCGAATTTCGGCATAGGTTTCCCTTATCAGGTTTCTCCTGGAGAATTTATGAGGGGAAGAGAGGAATGAAACGGCGACGAGTAACCGGATAGACTAACCGGACACTAACCGGTACACGAACCGGATACAAGATCGTATTAGGTTAGTGTGTCGGTTACTAACCTGGTAGAAATTTTTTACCAGGTTAGTGTAAAGGTTACTATAGCCGGTTCCGGTTACCGGTTCTTTCGCAAGTAACCGGTAACCTAATATATCAGGTTAGCGAACCCTGATCGAGGTATCGCCTGAAGACCCCTGTGAACTGTACAGTGATGGGAGCGAAAGAGCATACTGTAATAAGAGTATAATAAGACATCCAAAGAACGGTTTCTCACTCCTGCGGTGCACTGATTACGGGGTGAGATTTAACAGGTGTCAAGCACAGTGAGGTGTCTTGCCTAATCGTAATTATTGGCGGAACCGTACTATCCAAGCCAATATTGGCCAGCAACGATCCGTTCCTTTAGGTCGTTAGCCGGCAGACGATGTAGCTGCACGGCGGATGGAGTCTCTTTGGGCTGGTAGCCACCGGTACCTGCAGGTGATGTGCCGCTTGGCTGCGTTGCTTGGGGTGCGCTCCATGGTGTCCTTTGTTGCGGGCTACTAAGACGAGCATGAGGAAAGTGTTTGGCTTTTAATTGCTTTCAAATAGATCTAGTAGAGATTGTTATTAGCTATCTGGGCGGTACCAGATTGAATTCCGAGGTACGTAACCGCACCATCGGATGAAGCGGCGGAAAGCTCGAATCAGAATCGAATCCACTTGCTTTTACAGCTTGGCTGCATGAGGCAGAAAATCCAAAAGGCAGCTTGGTACCATTGTTTGGGATATTCGTTGTCCCTCGATAGGTTTCTGCAAATGTTGCAGAAACCTCCAAGCTGTGTGCTTGTCTACCCTTTGCTTGGCGGGGTTCCCGTTCCCGTTCCCACACGTAAAATGATTTCCCATGTCTGCGTTGCGTCGTTGTTTTAGAACATGGAAACCAAATAATTCCAATAGTCATGGTGTGGTTCTCCGGATTCTTGTTGTTGACTACTGCCACCACGAAAGAGCGTGGAGTCTCCGTTGTCAAGAGGTTGTTGTTGGGCTTTGTTGTTACTGTCGCCTGGACCGGCCAAGGAAGATCGTACCGGCCAGTCGCCACGAAGGGTCTTGTAGCGTTTCATTTCTTGGGCTCCCCATGCCATTTCGGCCTGCATGACAATCACGTCCTCTTCGCTGATCGTTGCCAGGTGCCGTCGGACGGATTCGGAAGGCTCTTCATGGAACGCTTGTGTCGATTGGAAGACTACCAGGAGGAGGAACAGAATAATTTGTCGATAGTATTGCATCATGATTGCTGGGAGGAAGAACAAAAATTAGGTGCTGGAATTGTGTAAATAATGAAAAAGGACGATTGTTTCGTTTGTTTGTTTTGTTTTGTTTTGTTTTGTTTTGTGGTGTGAGTGTGGATACCACGTTTGTAGAGGTTCTTGGTTGCTTTCCAGAGAGCGTCTGGGAATTGTGATGGAGAAACAGCACGAGAATACAAGTAAGTCTACTGGCTGATGCTGACTGTTGTGATGGTTTTGCTCTATCCTAGCCATTTTGAAGGTCGTAGAGAGCTCTTGCGAGAGATCACCTTGAATCCGAAGCACGAGTCGAGAGAGTCATGCAAACGAGGGGGGCAGTCGGTCAAGACACTAACCTCAAGCACCAATTAACAAATTGATCAGAATCTTAACATGGTCATAAGTTGGTGCATTTCTCTTCTTAATCAATGGTCAGAAAGGTCTTTATTCGGCGTCATTAGAAGACTCATGAAACGGTTCTTCTAAATCCAAAAGGTGTCTGTCCAAGAACGGCAGGCACAGAAATGACCCACCTCTTCCAAAAGCTTGACTACGAATAGAAAGTGATTTCCAAAGAACATTGTTAAATTGTATGGGACTTGCCGGCTTGTAGGATACTGATGAGCATCCACGGTCCACGGCTGCTTCTCATCAGCGCGACCTGGTTGTGATTGTTTGTGAGATCTTGTAGTTTTTTGTTTCCACCAACATCCACAACGCAACTGTGCCATTCATCTTCCAACCGGCAAGAGTGAGAAGAAAAGGCTGATGGTAAGTTGCCACTCCCTTGGTTTAAAAGAAGAAGATGCAGTGCAGAAAGGGCTTGAGTGATTGGGCAGCAAAAGGCTGCAACACTTTGGAATCACTTGGCAGCCGCGTTGGATGCAGGAATGCAGAAACATGGGTACTTCGGAACAAAGTCTTTGAGCGCTTAATGAAGGTGGCAACAATTTGGACATCGAAAAGTGGGGAGAGGCACTATCGCCATGGCGGGGAAGAAGACGCTGTGTCAATGAAAACTGGTGCTGTAGGTTTGTTGCTTCCAAGAGGCTTGGAACCGTACTAGCTATTAATAGTAGCTAGTGCCAATTCGGCCTTGAAAAGAACTACTGTACCACAAGTTTGTTTCAAAAGAACCTGAGCTCAATTGTAGTTCTCGTTACAGTCCAATACCTCTGAGCTATTCCCTCCCCCAAGTCAGGGGTGATACAAAGGAAGAGCGAAGCCAACAATGTCGTCATTCTGGCTTGCGGCCGTTCCTGAGGAGTGCAAATAATGCAAGCTGCTTTAAACATAACAATGTTGTGTCTGTGTACTGTCTACTCTTTCACACTGCAAGTGCGTTTGCACATCCAGCCATCGTGCTGGATGCAATAGCTTTCAACCTGGCAAATCCTGTGGGTATCGTTCTTCAAACAAAGCAAAAACAAGAATAAATCTCCATCTGGTCTGTCCGTGTTGCATCTCTACTCTGACAAGTACATGTAGTCTACTAGTAGCTAGCCAGCTAGCTAGCTAGTAGCTATGCATTGCTTGTTGGCTTGGGGGTGCTGTGCTCCAATACTCCGTAGTACGTGAGTACAGTACAGCCGTATGACTTGATCAGACTGAGCCAATTATTTCTACCCATAGAGTCATAGCGGTAAAGCATGGCGTATTTTGAAGTGAAGTCAAACAGGAGGACACTGGATATTCTGACCATTTCTTGTAAATGGTCGAAAGATTATTCATGGCAAGAATATTCAACCCAGTCTCTTTTTGTCTGTCCAGTGAGCTGCGAGCAAACTCGATGGCTGGATGCTACAGGCTGGATGTGGGCATGTGGGCATGCTGGGTGGAGTTGGAATCTGAATACAATGTACTAGCTAGTACCGAAGACATGTCGACCTCTCTCTAGCTAGCTAGACTGCTCGAATTCCTTTCTCGAGTCCGCTTGTGCTGAGTACTGAGTAGCCCACTCGAGTGACGAAGGCGAAACGCATGCAACATACATACAGTACATGTACAGTGCTAGCTAGTAGAGTGCTGCAGCTTCCAACTTTTTACAATTGTTAATTGAAGCGTAACAGCTTGACTCAGCTAGCAGTTGACAGGAAAGCAGAACCTTGGTCTTGGACCTTGGATCTGTCGTAGTGCATGACATTGTAGTCTACCGGTTCGGCACACCGGCACTGGTTGGGGTACCGGTAGATTCGGCTTGTGCGCCGGAGGCCTGGAGAAGCTCGTCGACCAAAGGCCGAAGGCGCAGCTCGCCACACACCACACAGCCTCACAGGGAGTTGCTGAGTTGCTGCTTTGTACAGAAATTTTAAAATTGACAATTGACAGCTTGACAGTTGCAGGAAGCTATGGAGGAAAGTTAGTTGGTCTTTGTGGTCTTTGGTCTTGGATCTTTGACGATCTGTGCGTTTGAGTACAGGTAGACGGTGCCGGTACCTACCGGGCACTGAGCTACTGAGTACTGAGCTGTAGTCTCTAGCTAGCTCGCTAGTTTAGGCTCTAAAACACTGATCAAAAGAGTCAAAAGACCTCTAGCTAGACTCCAGTACTACATGTACTTCCTACTAGAGCGGGTAATAGCTGGATAGCTTTGAGTGCTTTGGATTCTGCGCTTTGCATCTGAAACTCAGTGTACAGTAGCCGGCCCCTGCTGCAACCAGTGCCGTTGCCGGTGCAGAGGAACACAGGTTGCCGCACACCAAGATTTCAGTGCCCATGATCTTAGATCATTAAATCCTGAAACAAGTCCGTGTTTTCAGAATACTCAGGAAGGTCCTGCGAAACATGAAAATCTGGAATTGAATTCATCACTAATTGAATATTTTCATCACCATTCATCACCATTCAACACATTGGTGATGAATTCATCACCATTCATCACATTTCATCACGGTTTCATCATTTTCATCACCATTCATCACCATTCATTATCTCTATAGTAAAACAGTAGTATTTTTCATCACGATTCATCACCAGTCATCACGAATTAATCATTTTCATCACCATTCATCACCATTCAACAAACTGGTGATGAATTCATCACCATTCATCACCATTAAACACATTAATCAAGAATTCATTATAATTAAACTATTTCATTATTTGCGGGACCTTCCAGAGCTATTACATGTACATGTAATAGTACGTACTCGAGTACCGGTGTACCGATACGTGACATTGTAGTCAGTACTCCTTCAGTATTTCATTAGTCCAGATAAAGAAACAGCAGAACAGCTACATGTAGCAGAACTACTAACATACCATTCTGGTATTCTGGTCCACTCGCTCCATTCGCACTCCTCGGAAAGAATTAAAAGTGCAAGTGCTCTAAGAATCGCAGGACTCTACAAGAATAGTTCACTTACTTGTCGCGTGTCGCGTGTCATAGAGAGTCATAGAGAGGGATTTTGTCCTTCTACTGGTATGAACGTATGAACCTTCATTGTACTTCGCCCTTAATTCGCTTGAGGTCGACAATACACTCCAAACTCGAATATAAGAAACTCCACCATAAGAAAGCGAGCCCTGAGATTCTAGAAAATGTTAAGAACATCTTGATGCTGAAATATCACAGACTTGTAAGAAAGCTTCCCAGTATTAAGACCTCAAAGTGTAAGAAATACTACTAGTCTGACACCATGAAAATGCTTCAAACTTGTGCTTACATCTGCAAAATTTTCTGCCTCACGGCAGACACAGTGATCACCATATCTATTTGATCCAACCCAATTTATGAGTCCTGAGCAAGTTGAACCAAAAGGCCCAGGTTCATTGGGTGTATCCAAGTACTGACCTGCTTGACCCAGAAGCATAGTAGGAAAGTCTTCAAAGCTGAAATTGGCTTGTTTTGTTAGAAAGGAACTGAGGGTCAAAAATGGTGCTGCACGGTAAGAAAGGCCCAGGGCCGCACTGAATTTAGAGATTTCTTATATGCGAGTTTGGAGTGTACGATCTTCCTGCCTTTCACTACCGTGCCTCTATCTCTGAGGAATTAACAGCACAGCTGTTGTGCTCCAGCCGGCCAGATGACGATAGGAAACACAGCCGCCGTGGCGGCTTTGTGGCATGAAGAGTTCACGCATTCACGCAGAATGCTGTACCTGTACCAGCAGAGCTACCAGCAGTTTCATACCTTCTTAGTTGCGGCAACCTTGGAAATTCGGAACCGGAGGCTCTTCCCACTATCACAAAATCAAAGTTCCCTTCATCCTCATCAACCCTTCAAGTTGCTTCGAGTGACAGTCACTCAGTCTCCAGCCTCCATCTTTTCTATCTGCCTTTACTTCCTACTACCGATACTACTAAAACTGGAACAACCTTCACCATGATGCCTCCGCAGGAACAAGCCAAGCTGACGGAGAAAACTCTACAAGGGATGGAAGATGTTGAGAGGACAAACACTGATGCGTTTGATGATGATCGAATGACCGATGAGGGATACACCGCCTCATCCGAGTCAGCCAGCGAAAAGATGGAGCTGGCCAAGCGAGAGACCAAAGCTGTCTTTCGCCTTCGTCTTTTGGTCTTTCTCGTCTTGTTTCTTGCGGCCGTGACTGTCTGTGTGATCATCTACCTTATCACTTCCCGTGGCGAAGAAGACGAGTTCAAGACGCAGTACGAAAGTGCCGTCCAAAAACTCACAGTGGTAAGTGGCAGCAGCTCTTGCCAATGACCCTTGATACCCTTCTCTTTATCCTGACTCACACTCTCCTGATCTTGTTCTTGTTGAGACAGAACTTCCTGGACATTGCCACCAACAAGCTTGGCGCTGTTTCCAGCTTGGGGGTAGCCAGTGTCGCTAATCAGGCTCAGCAATGGCCCCTTGTGACTTTCGCTAACTTCCATCAACGAGCAGCCACAGCCAGAAAGCAATCTGGGTCCATCTTTATCCTTCTTCACCCGCTTGTCACCGATGCTCAGAGACCTGATTGGGAAGCTTACTCGGCCGGCAACGCCTCTCAATGGATGTAAGTACTCAGGTTTGGTACATAACTACTACTTGATGACATCTGACCTCACTTGACCAACCTTGCCTTGCCTTACTCTATCCTCTTGTGTCATGTGTGCACTAGCTATGATGGTGTCCAGTACCAGGAAAACATGGAGATGTTTGCATTCGCCGAAGCGAGTATCCGAGATAGACTGGGCGGGTTGATAGACAGTGGGTTCGGACTGCTTCCAATCTATACGTACGGGGGACCACACGGTTTCATGCCCGCTCCCACTGCTCCAGCGTATCTTCCAACCTGGCAAATCGCACCGGTCATTTTTGGTGGAATCCAAGTCAACCTGGATGAGGCTCAGAATTCATTCAACGACACGGCGGCAATGGACACCCTAGCCATGGAATCTGTAAACATTGGCATGTTCCACTCTACAAGCCCGGGGGGCATCACTTCGCATGATCACGCCACGGCAATGTTTGCACTTCTCATGAGTGTGGCAGCAGGACATCTAAAGGAGTATGAGGGAGATCCCATGAGCCAAGTCTTTTTCCCCATCTTTGATTCCTTCACCGAGAACCGAAAGCCCGTGGCTGTCATGATTGCTTGGGTGCACTGGCTGTCGTACTTTCAAGACGTGCTCCCGTCAAGCATGGATGGTGTGCTCGTTGTTCTGGGTAACTCCTGCACTGGAAACTTCACGTACGAGATCAATGGGCCGGAAGCCGTGCCACTCGGTGCCGGGGACCTCCACGATCCTGCCTATGATTCTTTTAGAAGATCTGCCAGCTTTGCCTCGGTTGACAGCATTGCAGATGGAACCAAGTATGGCATTCCTCTAAACAGTGACCACTGCTTGATCACCATGGACATTTACCCATCCTCAGAGTTTGAAGAGAGCTACCAAACCTCCATGCCAATTTACCTTACAATTGCTGTTGCAGCCATCTTTGTCTTTACAGTTGTGATGTTCATTCTCTACGATCGTCTGGTTGAGAGACGCCAGGCCCTTGTGTTGATGAAAGCTGAGCAGAGCACTGCCATTGTAACAAGTCTTTTCCCAGAACAAGTCCGAGATCGGCTCATGGAACAACAGCCATCTTCAGGCAACAACGGGAAGAGAACTAGTAGTGGTTTCTTGGCACCAACCCGCCGCTTGAAGGGATACCTTGACGGTGACCAGGATGACGATGTGGACATGGATCCAATTGCAGATCTGTTCCCGCACTGTACAGTGCTTTTTGCTGACATCTCGGGCTTCACAGCTTGGAGTTCAACTCGCGATCCAGCACAAGTGTTCATCTTGCTTCAGACCGGTAAGTTTGAACTGAGGCCAAATCCAAAGTCTGGTCTGGTTCCTTTTCTTTTCTATCGTCTCATCTTTTCGTCTTCCTTGGACCTTGCAGTCTATCAGGCATTTGATCGGGTGGCCAAGAGGAGGAAAGTCTTTAAGGTTGAAACGGTAAGCTTTGCTCGGAATCCAGCTTTTTGAAGCCGCTTGTAGCATGTTGCTGAGCTAGCCGGTCGCCTCTTTCTTCAGATTGGCGATAGTTATGTAGCTGTCACCGGGCTCCCAGGTAAGTCTCATTGCTGCCCACTACCATGAGAGCTTTTACTCCCAGGCTGTATTCTTGTACTTACCAAGGTGCTACACAACGATGATCCACAGAACCACAAGCTGCGCATGCTGTGATCATGGCTCGATTTGCGGAGGAGTGCAATTGCAAGATGAATGAATTGATGCCGCGTTTGGAGAGTCGGCTGGGACCTGATACAGCAGAGGTGAGTTGCCCATTGAAGTTTCCATCTCCAGCCTGTCTTTTGGAAAGCAATGCTGACCACCCAACCGAATGTTCAATCACAGCTTTCCATGCGATTTGGAATGCACTCGGTAAGTAGGGAAAAGCTGGCCAGTTTGCTGGCCCAGAGCGGGAACTCACAACTACTGCTTACTCGCATTTATCCATCCAAAGGGTCCTGTCACTGCTGGTGTGTTGCGTGGAGATAGGGTAAGCTTGGTGCTCTTTATGCGTCTGACAAACTGTTGATTCCAAGCTTACTAACCCTTCTGCATGCCCTGTTGCCAAAGGCACGCTTTCAGTTGTTCGGGTGAGTGCCTTCTTCCACAAAACGAAAGTTTACATCAATTCACGATATCAGAAATCTCACAATGGTGTCTGGTTGTCCTGCGTCTCCTCAGTGACACCGTCAACACTGCGGCTCGGATGGAAAGGTGCGCATCTAACATAATCTTTCAAACCAGTCAAGACCAGCAGACCAGCAACAGTGAAGTTTTCATCAGCTAACCTCGTTCCATTCCCTCCTTCAAACACTACAGTACTGGGAAGAAAGGCATGATCCAAGCATCCCAAGCAACCCATGACCTCCTGGTACAGGCCGGCAAGTCGCGCTGGCTTACGGCTCGAACCGACGCGATAAACGCAAAAGGTAAAGGAGTGTTGATGGCGTACTGGGTCCGCCCAACCGGTATCACGAGGAATGGCAGCATTGGACCTATGGACAATCCTGCGCGGGAAAGCGGGTCTAATGGGTCTCATCCGTTCGATGCATCGTTTTTGACAAGCTCGAAGCGCTTGGGTCTCAAAAACGATACGTTGAAACAAGGTCGGCTGGTGAACTGGATTGTTGAGATCCTGAAAGAGCACCTTAAGAAACTCGTTGCATCGAGAGGGCCAACAGGAGCAAGTGCACCCCTCCGTTACAACCTCCCGAAAGGCAAAACGAGCCTGGACGAGGTTGCCGAGGTCATCAAGTTGCCTAAGTTCTCTGGGCAAATGGACAAGAACTGGCGTCAAGTTGCTCTTGGCCAGGACGTGGTCTCTCAGCTCCATCGCTACGTCACCGCTCTCTCTGAACTTTACTTGCCCAACCCATTTCACAATTTCGGTAATTCCACCATTTACTGTATGCTCTTGTTCGTGCGTCTATCCTCAGCACTGACCATCTCTACCTGCTCCCTTGTTTCTCTCGAACTTTCTCAGAACACGCCGCACACGTTACGATGGTACGTGCTCATGTTGACTTAAAAATGAATCCGCCATTGTCTCCTTGATCGTCTTTCTGACTTTCGGCCATCGCGACAGGCCACGGACAAGTTCATGAAACGTATTAATTGTGCTGACGTTGGGGCCGAAGATGAAGATGACATGGCAGCCAAAATGCATGGTATGTCTGCTTGCGTGCTCTCACTTAGTACCAACTTGGTTTTTCTCTCTGTGTTCCTCAACCTCCCGTGCTTTCCTGCTCTGAATAGATTACACGCACGGCGTAAACTCGGATCCACTGACGCTCCTTGCCATTGTCTTCTCTGCGTTGATCCATGATGCGTAAGTAGTGCAACAGCACGCGTTGTACTCGTGTAAGATTTCCATCGAAACCCTCAATTTAACAGACCGCCACCCCCTTGCGAAACCAGAGACCACCGTGGTGTGTCAAACACTCGCTTGGCCGAAGAAGAGAAGCAAATGGCTGACAAGTATCGAGGCAAGAGTATCGCGGAACAGGTACGTTAACCTCTCGCTTGGCTGAGCCAAATCAGTGGAAGATGCCTTGTGAGCGCACTGACGTCCGACTTGATCCGTTTACCTCTTCAGAACTCCTTGGATCTTGCATGGGATTTGCTGATGTCCCATGACTACGAGGATCTTCGTCGATGTTTGTTTACGACCGAGTCTGAAATGAAACGCTTCAGACAGGTATGTGCAACTATACATTATCATCTCGTTGCGCTAGACTTATCTCTGATTGTACATTGGCTTCTTTCATTGCCTTCAGGTCCTTGTGAACGTTGTGCTCGCAACAGATATCTTCGATAAGGAATTGAATGGACTCCGTAAGAACAGATGGGACAAAGCCTTCTCTAATGAGTCCCTGTCGCAGGAAGAGAACAATGACCTCCGTGCAACCATTGTGGTACGTTCTTCCTGGAGCTGGCTGTGTTCTCATCTCCCAACTCTTCCTTCTGACCACTTCACCCTTTCAAATCGCAGATCGAGCACATCATGCAAGCTTCCGATGTGTCGCACACAGTAAGTCAGCCAGACAGCGAAGACCACTGGCCAGACCCTGCCACAAACTTTGTGAACCTCACTATACTTCTTCTTCTTGCTGCTTGCTGCGTTCAGATGCAACACTGGCACATTTATCGCAAGTGGAACCGCCGCCTCTTTCAAGAGTTGTCCTTGGCGTACAGGCAAGGGCGCATGGGCAAAGATCCAAGGTACGTACACGGAATCCGAGTGATCGATCCTGCAATGCGGACTCTCAACGAATGTCATCCGGTCAACGTCTGCAAAAACTCCAGTGAATTTTGGTACAAAGGCGAGATTGGCTTCTTTGACAATTACATCATCCCCCTTGCGAAGAAACTCAAGGATTGCAGGGTGTTTGGGGTTTCCAGTGATGAATGTTTGAACTACGCTATGCAAAACAGAGACGAATGGAAGGAACGCGGCCAAGATATCGTTGCTGAAATGGTGGAAGAGCTCCGACTAGAGCAAGAACTCTTTGAGGTCGATGCAGAGACGGAGGAAGATGCCGATGAACAGACGGCGGAAGAGACGGTGGACGAGCCGCCTTTCGAAGACGAAGACGTTCAGTCAATCGAATGCTGATCTCGAGGAAAGGGGCAGCTGGTAGAAGGTTTACATTTAAAATACATGTTCTAGGATTAATTACATGCTTTTGCTTGCCTGTGAAGCTTGTAGGGAGCTTTTGGTGCTGGTCTTTGGCCGAGCATCCTGGCATTGCTGGTCTGGCAGTTTGAAAGAATTGAATGCAAACTGTGACGAGTCGAGTCAAGCTTTATGCAGGACAGGTACATGGACGGCCAGTTGGCCAAGGACACGCACGGACCCCCAAATTGGCTTGGTATCGGACTGGATCCCTGGCTGTTCTCAATTCAGCACTCCATGGATATGCGTATTGAACGGGAGCTTCGGTCCAATGCCTGAGGTGCACATCCCTTCTTCCTACTGGTACTAGTCCCGCTGAGCGAAGCAAGCAAGTGAATCAAAGCGACAGGTACCGTTCCAATGGACTGCCTCTACCAGTGCTGTGGTTGTGCTTGACTTGTCTTTGATGGTTGGCAAATCTGTTCAAGGCAGGCATTATCGGGCAGATGGCTGACTCCTTGCAACGTCGTGAAGTGAACGCAACTCTGTGGCAAGTTTGACTGTGACGAGAGCTGTGTGGACATTGGATCCTTCGACGTCACCGTATACCGGTAGGAGACAGCAGACCTTCAGTTACATGCTTGCCTGAGACTCTATAGTGTCTATTCTATACAATACCATGAAGCCACGGTTGCGATTGCGACCGTTGCTTGCTGGCCCGTCGGTCCTGGCCAAAAATATGACAGTTAAGAAACACGTAGTTAGTTAATTAAAATTATTAAGATAGAAGTTGTGCAAAAGAAGAAGATGGTGGCATCGTCTGAAAGGTTGGTTGTTTGATGGGATAAGGAAGTGATGGTGCTTGCCCGGAATTGCTACCTCTAGCAAGTCCAGAACCAGTTGGTACCCATGAACCATTAAAAGAGTTAAAACATGGTCACCAGTGTATCCCAGTATTCCTCTACTGTCCTGGCAGCAGCTCTTGCCTCCAGTATCAGCTCCATTTCCTCGTCTATGAGCCACCCATCTTCATCATCAACACTACTACCAGTAGTATGAAATCCTTGATCCTCTTCAATTTCACTTTGGTTGTGCCTTCGCAGTCTGGATCCATCTTGCTCTTGTTGTTGTTCTTTTGGTTGTTGTTGTTCTTGTTGTTGTTTTTGCCGTGCTGCCATTTCCTCTTGTCTTGCTTTGGCGGCTGCTTCCTTGGCTTCATTTCTCGCTTGAATGATGGCCAACAAGTCATCGTCTTCTCCTTCTTCTTCATCCGAATCAAATGACGCCGAAGACGATCGGGTCGGCCATTGACCTCGATGTGTCATGTAGCGACTCATTTCTTTCATCCCCCATGCCATTTCCATTTGCATCACTATATAGTCTTCCACTTGCACTTCGTCATTCTTGCTGCTTTTGGGTCCTCGAATCATGGAAGCATTTGCAAAATGATGTTGTTGTGACCCAAACAGTGCCACCACGAGGAAGAAGGATAGTATTCTTCTTTTGGTTGGTTGTGTCATTGTTCTCTCTTTCTTTTTGATTGATCAGTTAATCAGTCCGCCAGTCATCAATGAATGAGAGGAGAACGCCCAGCCCCTTCCACACACAGTCCGTCTATTGCGTTTCCTTTCCTTTTTGGAGTGTTCCTCACAAAGGTGAGTTGCCACTCGTTCCCTCCCAGGAACAGAGCAACGTTCACACGAACACAATCCTAGCTAGTAAAGACTATTATTGTAGCTTCTGGAACCAACTGTGTCAACAAGAACAACATACAGCAACCTTGCCATAACCAACACAGCAACAACAGCGCCAAACTCGTCCTTGCTTGGTTCTACCAGGCACAACAAACCAATGATGTGAGTGGTTTCCCAACCAAAATTCATGAGGCATCGGACCACCGTACTGTGAAGAAAGCAGTACTTCATTCGTCCCAATGAACTTTCACAAATTACAGAGGAATTGTCAAAGATATACGAGAAAAAGATAACTTAACTTGACAAAACGAATGATTCGTTTTGAGTTCAGGAAAGGATTCCGGAAGATCTGACAATTGATCTCTTTAATGAGTCATTGTTTCTTTTTCACTCCGTAACTTTTTGAGTTTCTTCCTCTAGATCCAAGGAGGCCCCATGCGTTAGCAAAAAGACTCTTTCAATTGGTTTTCGAAGAGATAAAGATGAAAGAAGTTCGGTATTCAAGGAGAATGATCAATTGTTTTGTGGGGATGACAAAGCGCCACAGCAGCCCAACAGTGGCCATGCATTGTTACTTTGACTAGGTTTGTTGCTGTTGCCCAGTGTATGTTGGTTGTTTTGCATAGAGTTTCCTGCTGCCAGTACAGTCTTCTGGGACCCCCAACCTGGTTAGAACCTGATGGATCAACGCATCGCTGTCTTGACTTGTTGGCTTCTATTGGCTCGCTCGTGGTCCGAGCAAGTTGTTGGAGGCCGGCTGCACCTCCAGATTCCTCACCGGTCACGATGGCAACCTAGATGGCAGCCAACCCACTAGCAGGCCCTATGAGCAGGACATGCTGGATGGGCGCCTGCCTACGAGTAGCTAGTGTGTGAGAGTGCATGATTATGTCCCTTGTTGAAGGTCGAAGCGAACGTGGGGTGAGAAACCATTTCATTCTTCTGCGAGTAACTACGCCCAGTTCATGCGTTCATGCAAGTAGAGAGAGCCAGAGTGACAGTCCATTTCAAGTTCTCAAACTAGCACGAACAAACTAAATCACCCTCGCCACTCAGCTACTAACTAGGAACAGGACCAAAGCTGGTGGTAGCTAGAGGCGCCAGATTGGTGCTTGCTTGCTTGCTTATTGGCCTTGCTTTGTTTGAAGTTCAGAACTGAGCTCGTTATGCATGTTGGGAACGCTCCAAAAAAGGAGGCAATGGGTAAGGATTCGGTTATCTTTCCTTTCCCGGCCATGGCAGATTGTGAGCAGCAGTCTTCTGATGATAAGGGCTTCGCCATACCGTACCGTACTTGGATGGGCCGGGGCCTCGTAATCACAAATTGTAGTACGATGTTCGTACCGGTACCTGGTACCGTACCACCACACCGTATCCACGCACCTCAGCAGCTCTTGGTGGAGCCATGCTGCTTCGCACCTCGGGCCTCTGTGTTGACGCCATCGTGAGCTCGGAAAGGAAGATACGGTACGTACATACCGGCACAGACAAGCACACTTCCGTAATCTCATTTCTGCACTCACAAAATGGCGTGTGAGTATCTTTTGCATTTCTACCTTGATTGTAAGAGATTAATATCGTAGGGATACACGCAGCAACCTGCGCAAACATTGCGGTAGAATGGTTGATCCTGATAGTTGCCAGCAGTGATAATCAACACTTGCAATGAAACCTACTGTCCCTGATACCAGTACTCCTACCTAAAACATCAAAATGAGTACGATCATGAGTCTCATGGAGATGAAAGAGTGAAGAAAAACAAGGAAGAGTAAACAGAGCCGCACCATCCTAGCCGTAACCTGTGTTTTGTTGATACGGTACCGGCACTATGGACGGAAATGGTACCACTCTGTCTGAGCCCTGGAAACTAGCAAAATTAATAGTCTAGGATTGTCTCAATAGCTGTCTCAATGCTTTGAGGCAAAACTAAATGATGTACTATATTAGCTACTAGCCAAGGTTAGATGCCATCATCTCATTATCAGACTTCTTACACACAAGGGATAGATGGAAGCTTTGTTGAATGGTTTACTGAAGAGCGTTACTGTAAATTAATTACAGAAACACTTACTACCATAATTAGAGCTAATTCAATAAACATGTTTGGTGATTAGGAGTGCACATGGAGTAACTTTCTTCCTCCACAAACCCGTGACGTAGTCACGTTGGTTTGTTTGTAGAGGGGGTGCGCATTGAGGGTGGTGTACGGCAAAAACAAAGTACAAGTGCCCAGAATGAGCTTCAGAATGTCATCTGAGTTGCGGCCACTTTTCATATACTTGGTGAACTCGAGCATAGTATCGTACCGTAGCTGACAACGATGAAGATTTTATCAGTTACCATTCTTGCACTGCTATCCACCACGGTCAGTGGTCTGGGTGAGACCAGACAGGTTTTGGATGACATGTCTCAGTACTTTGAGCACACCAACTACCCTGACTCTTTATACGAAGAGTTTTCAACCTGCATGAATAAGTGGGGAGTAGAGCGTTTGGAAGAAGCTCAAGACGTTGCATGGCGTGAGTTTGTCAACTATTACTTCACAGGTGGGACGCTGAGTGATCCATGGGGAGAGCCGTCTACTCAGGGAAGCCAATGGCTTGAACAAGTCCAAAACAAGACCGCTTTCATGGGGGACCCTTACAGACCCTATGAAGTGCGCCAAAGATGCAATTTTGTTTCGAATGTGGCTTATTACAGATCGGCTGTCCGCGTGTGCGACTTTAAGACATGGAAGGTGCCCGTGGAAGATCGAATTGGCATGATGCAAACTTTTGTGGCCGCAGGGACAGGATCGGCATGGGCACACGGAAGCGAAACAAGTGTCGGTTCACGCTTTGATACTAGTTCGGTGGCTCTCCTCATAACCGCTGCCTATCAAATTGCAATACGAAGTACAAGCGCATCCTCCCAAGTCCTCTTGACGGTTTCCAACAATCTGCAGCCAACACCGTTCACAGAGCTGGCACGCGATCTTGCCAACATGCCACTAAATTTCAGTGTACCAGAATGGATCTCCTACATCAACAGCCTGCAGCTGGTTCGACGATATCGAATCGTTGCTGTGGCATTGATTGCATTTGGCTGTATGACGTTATTACCATTCTCCCTTTGTGAGACACTGGTGAATGATGTGCTTGCCCCTGAATTCCTTCGTGCAGCAGAAGAAGATTTTATGATAAACGAGTACATGCCAGAACTCAAGCTTCTTGCCGAGAGAGATGACTTCCCAGTGGGTCCCTTTGAAGGGGGGATATCTGTGTTTTTGAAACTTGTTGGCGCTGTCTCTGGATTGCTTTGGGCATTTGTCTTTCAAGAACGGACACTGTCCTTTGTGTCTGGTTTGGAAGGCGAGTGCTTTAATCTCACCAGCCTGGGAGCGGCAAGCAGTCCAATGGTTGATCTCTTGACCTACTTGCTGCATGGTGTGCCAAACACAGAAGACCGTGGCTTTTTCACTGGTGGTGACAGATCGAGCCATCCATATCCTGGTTCAGAGTTTTGCAACAAGGATTCATCCCATGCCCTATGGCATGACCGCAGCGCCGACGCTGTGTTTGAACTATATGCGGTAGTCGATGATGCGGAACAGGTGATCATAGCACGAAACAAGAGGAGACGATTGGAGAAGGCACAGAATCCCAATGCTGAATCGAACATGGGTGGTTTGAGACGTTTGGTCGGTCTCGAAGAGATGATGGATACGTGAGGATTGACACGCACAGCAAAAGTAAGCTTGGTTAACCCTGCAGCCATTGGCAATTGCGAGTGGCCTCCCCTGTGGTGGGAGCACCAATTCAAGCCTCCTGTGCTCTGAACGAGCGCGAGTACATCAAACAATATACTTTTTGCAATGGGTATATCGAGTTGACCATGGTCTGGCCCTTGGTGACATTGCCCGGCTCTTGTGGAGTTAATCCCGCTGACAGATCAACTAGATTGCTATTCTCTATTGTGCCGCTCAAACTAGTAGGTAACTTACTTGTCAATAGTGCGATCTATGTACAAATTCATTTTATTATTACGATAGCTACAGCCTTCAGACAAACTGCCTCATAGCAATTGGACCATGTCTACATCCACGGCACCGATAGCTGCATGTTGGTGTGTGCATGGAATGCCCTGTGGCACGACCGTTCTGCTGATGCTGTGTTTGAACTATATGCAGTAGTCGATGATGCGGAACAGGTGATCATAGCACGAAACAATATTAAACGATTGGAAAAGAAACAGAAGAGCAAGGCTGAATCGAACATGGGTGGTTTGAGACGTTTGGTCGGTCTCGAAGAGATGGATACGCGAGGATTGACACGCACAGCAACAACCAAGCATGCTTGGTATTTACCCTGCAGCCATTGGCAATTGGGAGTGGCCTCCTCTGCGGCGGGGGCACCGATACAATCCTCATGTGCTCTGAAAGGATGCGAGTGCATCAACAACATGTTAAAAACTAAGTTTGTTGAGTTGACCATGGTTTGCCTCTTGGCCACACGGGCGGGTCCTTGTGGAGTTCATCCCACTGGCAAAATCATCTATGGTAGATTGACATGCTCTATCGTGCCGCTCATTCTAGTAGGTAGCTTGTCAAAAGTACGATAGATGTACAAATGCATTTTATTATTACGTTAGCTACAGTCTGCAGACAAAACTGCCTCATAGCAATTGGACCCTGCTACATCCACGGCACCCATAGCTGCATTTTGGTGCGCGCATGGATTACCCTCACAAAACTCGACCCTGGAACCGCCAGGACATCAGCCAACTAAACTGTGCACACAGTTTTGCAATTTGGAAGTACAATCTCATCTTGAAAATTCAGATTGAAGCGGCTGTTGCTGCTATCATCCGAAGATGATGTTGTGTGTACTCCATTCTCTAGGGCATCCAGCGGCTCCAAACAGCCCTGCATCGTACTGGGCAGGACAGGCATCACGAGATCCGCAAGTGGTCGGATGAGGCAGTTGTAGGGTTTGCGGGCATTCATCTCCTTGAAGAGCACGTCGTGATAGTGTTGCATGTACGCCTCCACCGACGCCCCACGCATTTCACTAGCCTTGTAGAGCCCACGCTTGTACTCCTTTTCACGCTCCACGGTCTCTTTCATGTGAGCTTCCTCCGGCCAGGGACGTTCCCCCGCCAACAGTTGTGCCAGCCAATAGGCTTGGATGTATGCCGTAAAGATATTCATAAAGGTCAAAGTGTTGGCCCCCACAAAGGCCATGCCCTTGAATCCAGCCGGTAGAATGTTGCGGTAGAGCCATAGTCCATCATTGCAAAAATCAAGGCCGTCCTTCGAAAAGCCGAGCCCTGCAAAGATACTGTCGCTGTGCATGAACTGATCGTAGCTGAGCTTCCAACCAGTGCCCAGAATAATGACATCGACCTGTTCCTCCCTTCCATCAGACATGATTGCCTTGTTGGGTTCCAGCCGTTGGACTGTCCCAATCCTCATGTCAATGACTCCCTTGCGGAGACGGACCAAGTGTTCTTCATCGGTGATGAGGACGGATGTTTCCAAGGCAGCGTTTTCGACAGTTCCAAGCTTGGGCCACAAACGGTAGGGCAATCGGAATTGCAACAACAAGAGAAGTTCCACCAGTCGCCAGAGAAGCCACTTGACGGGCGTAAATATAAAGTGTAAAAGCTTGAGGATTGGATTGGTGGTTTCGTAGTATCGCGGCAACAAGGCCGATCCAATCCTTGTGTGGAAGGCCCACTTGTACTGAAGAACTCCCAAGAGATACCTGGGGACATACCACGTCTGGCGTCGTGCTACTTGAATGGGAGGGAGGGTGCCACTGGCCGTGGCAGCTTGAGCAGCCGCGGTGGCAGCATCGACTGCACTCTTGCCATTGCCAATCACCAGGACACGCTTGCCTTCTAGGTTCAGGTCTTCTCGTCGTTCCGATGTATGGATGATCTTGCCACCATTATTTCGGAAGGACTCCATGCCCTCAATCATAATGTGGTTGGGCTTGGAAGACACCAGTCCATTGCAGACAATCACAAAGGTGAAGCGCATGGTGTTGAGGCCATCAAACTCCACAATCCAGTTGTCTTCCGATGTGCACAAGACATCCGAGACGGTGCTGTTGAAGCGGAACTTGGAGGCCATGTTCTTCTCGTGAATGTATTCTTCAAGATACGTGCATACTTCGTCCGCTGTCGGGGCAGGTGGGTCACTGCGATTGCGGATCGAGGCGGGGAATCGTTTGCTAGGGTACTCGTAGAGCTCCGTGGTGGATTGGACTGAGTGGGGGGGGGCAATGGGTTAGTTAGTTGATAAGCTCAATGGCAAGTCGCATGATGACGAGATAAGATGGGAAAGACTCTGCTTACCTTTGGCACCGGGATAGTTGTCTGCCCAGAGACCTCCTGGCCGGCTGTTCTTGTCAAACACCACAAAGTCCAGGCCGTAGTCCTGAAGGGCTCCAGCAGCAGCAACTCCTGCCACACCTGCCCCGATAATGGCAACGATAGGTTTCACAGGGTCGCGTAGTTCATCGTCGTAGTATGACATCTTGGCTGATGGATGGAGCGATCTTGGGAGAGAAGTGAGAGATGGAGGAGCGAAAAACGACCAAGTGGAAAATTTATGACTGCAAACTGTTGTGGAGGAGAGGCGAAAATGAATGCGAGGAAACTGAAAGTTAGCTGAAAGATACCGGTACGACTGTGGATGCGGCTGGCCAAGTAGACTAGTCTACATGTACTGAGTAGGGTCGAAATATCGAAATGCCGTCAATGCGGTGTGACCAAGGTTTGAGCAATATTGCAATATTGCTTTTGTAAGTTCTAAAGTTTGCCACTGGCAGAACCAATCAGACAATCAGACGCTGGGGCAAGACATTTTCATTTCCATGATTGAGCGTTCTTTCATTTTCAACCTATTTTCTGGAGTTTCAGGGGGCCCTTGGATGTTCATTAAGCCTTCAGAAAAGAAGGCATGACCGTTCGATTAACAGGATATTGAACAATGTTTTATCAACTGAAGCCGCTTTCTGGCCTCACGTATTTGCTCAGCTACCGGTATTGCGATGCTCACTTTACTTTGTTGTCTCCTTTCTAAAGAAGCATTGTCGCAGCTGTTGTCGCCGCTTGATGAAAATGAAAAATAAATTAATGACGCCATTGTGACAGCTTTGCTTTACCATTGTACCGGTACCAGTCTACTCAAGTAGCGTACATGAGTACATGTACATACATGCACTGCTGGAACATGTAGCCGAGTACCGAGTACCGGTACCGGTAGCTAGCTTTTTTAAAGCTTCCGTAAACCAAGTCATTGTAATAAATTAAGCACAATTAATCAATTAATATTATGACCTTCATTCGGTGATCGTAACACCTTTAAACCTTTACAGTCGATGAGGAGCTTCTGATGTCAAGCAACGTTTTAAGATCTTGGGACCCCTTAATGCTCATTATTTTATTGCATCATTCTTCAGTCTGTTGAAAGACCACAAAATTGATAATAATATAATAATATAATGTCTTGTTCGGACATATGAGTCGCTTGGAGCAAATTGTCCTTGGATTTTACTTAGACACTTGAAACTTGATGGAATGACTATGACTCCCCCAACTTCGCGTCAAAAGTGCATCATTGGGTGATGACACGACGCTCTTTTAGAGAACCGACCGATGGGCTTGCAAAAGATCAGATCAGTAGCTGAAAGTGTAGACTAAGTGCTGCCCTCGGAGTTTGGAGTTTAGCCTTAGAAACTGGCAGAGCGCCCAATGCAAATCCTGCTGTAGGTGGAAACTGTCTTGGGGAGCATCGCGTGGGACTGCGCTTCTTATCATTATGGGTGTCCTGGTTTAGCTAGACCCCAGCCAGATCTCCTCCAATGCACCTTAGTGTATCTCGCTGGTGAATGGTACTGGTAGCTTCATAGCTCCTGCGTTTCTACTGGAAAGAATCAACGGTGAAGCCAGTTTTCTTCCTTGACTGGGGTAGCATGTCTGTCGGATACCAGGGTAGAACAAGGAAGGGGATCAGCAGGGATGTAGAATCAGAGGATACTACTGGTCATTTCCGTGATGGCTCTTGATGCCATTACCAGCCAGCGCCAATGTGTCAATAGAAACCCCCTCCGTCCTTGAGGCATGCAGCCACCATGAAGCGCAAAAAATAGACTAGCTGCACACATGTACACGGACACCGGTTCAACGAGCACCGAACGGTAAAAAGAAACCCACGCCAACTGGATCACTTACTTGGATCTTGCTACCAGGACTATGAGGATGGTTGCGCACGCACCTCCAGTGGCGGATCACTTTCCCTTGCCCTTGCCCCCAGGTGACTGCTTGATCCTAGGTTCTTTACTCCACGGCACACTGCATGTAGTAGCAACCGAGGACCCCGAGGCAGCAAGGTAAAGAGAACCTTCACCTCGCTCTTGATCGATACCGGTATGATGGTTGCTGCGCATCTCCAGCCAGGCAGTGCTTGAGATCACTTTGATGCCTTGTTGTCCCGTTGTCCCCAAGCAAGCAACTTTGAGCTGTATTGGCATCCTCCCACCCCAGCATTGCAAAAAGAAACCTTACCTCTTGGATACGAGGATGGGCACCTCCATTGTCACTCTTGCCATGGCGCCATGGCTCATGGCTCCAAGCAGCAAGACCCAAAGGCACTCTAAACCCCCTCGAAGATGACGATAACATGCAGAGCGACCGTCATGTTGAACCCTTCCTCTCCGTTGGTCAAATAGTGTTAGGGTTGAGCAACAACCACGCACGTTTTTGTGGAACGATCAAAAGCAATGCCGCTGGAGCCTGCAGTACCGGTAAGCATCCAATCAGCCGTGGATCAATCATGGTTCAGTGGAAAGGTACGGTATCAGCACAATATCTTACCACAATGATCCAGCAAGGCTCCACAGTTCCGGTTAAAAGGGGGAATTGGATCTTGTACCACCGGTACCGTTCCAGTCTGGTTTGATACCATTTCTCAACCTTGCCCTGAAATCTGAAAGCAGTCCAGTTCAACAAAGTATTGATAACGAAAGCAATCTGACTTCTTAGAAAGAGACAATCAACAAACATGTCCCCGCTTGAATTGCAACTTGTCTTGACCGTCATTGAAGGGAAGGATCTGGTTCCCAAGGATCGCGCATTGAAGGTAGTTGGACCCAAGACGACGTCGGATCCTTTTGTTTTGATCTACTTGGACGGCAAGCAGGTCGGGAGAAGCCAAGTCCAAGCAAGAACTTTGGAGCCCAAGTGGAACGAAACCTTTACCTTGTTCACGAATCGGTCTTTTCCGGACGCACGTGCTATTACAGAGGAACCAACCCTTCTGTTGCGCGTCATGGACAAGGATAGCATGACTGATGACGACCCTATGGGTACTGTGACCATTCCAGTGAGCATGAAGGGGCTTCCTTCCAGCAGCACCGGGGAACAGTGGTTGCCACTAGAACCAGGCGATACTGCAAGCAGGTTCTACTGCAAAAATGTCACAGGAAGTCTACGCGTCTCCCTCGCAACATCCATTGTGCCCAAACCCCAGTCGGGCTTAAAGCATGTCACCTACACGTGTACGTGATCCAAGAGACTCTTTGGGAAAATGGAGTCAAAATTGTGAATGTTCAGGACAGTGCCGATTGGTACTAGGTCCACACGGTGAGTGGTTGGAGGGATCATTTGGCCATTTGCAATCCTCAGGGCGAAATGCTGGTGAGAGTCAAGCAACAAACCAAGGGCTCGAAAACGTACTTGAAAATTTTTCGAAATGATCAGCAGGTCGCCCGATTCAAAAAGGACCTGGGCATGTACCAAACCGGCATGTACTCGATGGAGGTTCCGGGCCTTGGTGCCGAATACGTGGTCTCCAAACCAACGAGAAAAAGGACACTTACCGATTTGTCCGCCGTGACAAGGAAGTGGTGAAGATGGAAAGGCAAGAGTTGAGAAACGCAAATACCTATCGTGCTACCGTAGGATCGATGTAGGAGAGGATTTGCAGCTCATTTTGGCGGGGGGTGTCTGCATGGACTTGGTCAAACATGATGACTAAAATCTGCAGAGAGCCAATGATGTCAACACCCCAACGGCATCTGCTCAAGTGATAATGATAAACATAGTTACAGCCTTTTGGAAGCATGCTGAACTTACTAGCACCATGTGGTGGTCCTGGTGATGGGCGGTTGGGTTGTGTGTGGAGCCTGGTTTATGCGAGGGATGGTGGTTCCTGGGGTGGCGCCATTTGGTGGTCCTGGTGTTGGGTTATGTGTAGACCCCAGTGCTGGCGTTAGCCCTTGAGCAGGGCCAGGTGACGTCCTCCTGGAGGTCCAGTAAATGATGGGCCCTGTGGTAGTCCACTTTGTGTGGAGGGGTTTAAAAACAGCAAAAAGGGCAAGGTGCCTTTGGCCCAGGCTTTTTGAACTTTGTTGCTACGACTGATACAGTACCAGCAGCTCTGCTAGCTGCCTTCAAAGATCCGACAAAAGGCGGGCTCTTCACCATTCATTTCCCACGGATCTTTCTTTGGAGACGGTCAACTGACAAAGGCCATCTCCAACTAACTATTGCCTTCACCCCGACATAGAATAAAAGTATAAGCACGTTTACCTCCACCATGTCCCTCCGAAAACGGCGTCAGGAAGAAGAGGAGGAAGAAGATGATCAGGAGCCAGACTGGGATAGACACAGTTTATCTTGGCCATCACCATTCGTATTTCCCTTTGGTTCTCCTTCTATTGTTCTGAACCAAAAAGCACCCGTGGTGGTCTCCCTGGTACTCCCCTGGGAAGTATTGAGACAAAGCAATAATGACAATGGCAACAAGGAACAGTCGCTTCGCTATCGCAAAGTCATTCCACCGGATGAATCGGTAGAAGAGTTTCTCCACAATTTCTTGCTGGAACAAAGTCCTTCGGAGTGTTGGCGAGCGTTTCACCAGCGCCATGCTCCCGACTGTACCAAGTTTGCCATTCGAACGGGACCCAACTACAGTTTCCTCGTCTCGACAGAACAAGTCGCCATGAAACGTAGCAAAAAGCAAAAACCCAGAATCTTTCATGTTTGTGTCGCCGCCACATCTCAACCAAACGCCATTTGGGCGGCTCCAGATACCATGGTGGATTTGTTGCCAGAGGAAATGGAAGAAATTACCCTCTTGGTCAAAAATCAACGGTATCCAGAGCCATTCGATTTGGATTATGACAAGCTACCCTGTATTCATATCCCACCACCCGATCGGATACAAGGCCGGGTAGTTTCCGTATCCAACCATAATGGCAAGGATGTGGCAAAACGGAAACTAGACAACGCTAGCAACAACAAGGAGGAACAAGAGCCGAAGAAACAATCTGCAGCATCCAAAGCACAGCAGCAGGAACAACAAAAATCGCCAGAACAACCCAAGAAGACTCTGTCTCGACGCGAACGACGAGAGTTATGGGAAGAGGAGCAAAAACAAAAACAAGGCAAAAGCCCCAAGACGTCGGATGATCTAGGAAAGAAGCCCACACCTACTAGTAAAACAGCAACAAAGACCAAGAAAAAAGCCAAAGAAGACGATGAAAAGGAGAGCAGAGCCAAAGAAGTTTCCTCCATATCCAACCACACGAACATTTCGTTGGAGTCTCTCAAGCCTGTATTCAAGGAAGTGAAACCAAAGAAGCGGAAAGCAGCCGAAGAGGAGGATGACGCCGAGAATACGACAAACCAACCGCCTTCCAAACGAACCAAGCTAGACAAACCTACCAAAGAAAAAGTACAAATTTCCAAGGAGGACAAAAAGGATGGACGTACAAAGAAGGACCCAAAGAAAAAGGAGACGGCTGAACAGAAGAACAAGGCAGAGAAGGAATCCAAGAAGGATCGAACAGACCCAGAGGATGAAACAGAGAAGACACGAATGGAACCGAAGGATAAGGAACTCGGAAAGAGGAAGAAAGAGAAGGGCAATCAAGAAAAAGACAAGAAGGATGACAATCCCACGGACAAGAAAAGTCCGGAGCCTAAGAACACAGAAAAGCACAAACCAGCGGATTCAATCCCAATAACTCAGGAGGATCCCGAGGAAGAAGAGTCTGATGCAATTGCCGAAAGCAGCAACAAACACGTCGAGAAAAGTGGTGTTCAAGAGGAAGAAGAGGACACCAAGAAACCTGTTTCAAAACAAAGCGAATCGCTACAACCCACCACTGACGTTTCGGAGACACCCGCCAAGAAGCGGAGACGAGATAAGGAGGATTCTCCCGGCCCTCCTGTTTCTGTAATCGAGGTTCCACTGCAGCATGAGGACGAATTCACTACTGACGAGCATTGGATATCAACCACTACTGACGTCAACAACGACAAACCACCGGTGCAACCCCAGCGGGCCGGAGCTTCTTCCGACTCCAAGGAGTGTTCCACGGCGCCGTCAAATGCAGCACCTGCCAAAGAATCGACCAGAAAAACGGAAGCAAAAGAGAAGACGCACCAGGAGAAAGGTGATGATGACGCTGCAAGTGCAAAGTCCAGCAGCAGCAGTAGTAGCAACAGCACTTCGACATCGAGTGACGGCTCGGGAAGCAGCAGCAGAAGTGGCTCGGGAAAGAAAAAGAACGGCAAGAAAATAAAAGAAGGTCCCGTAAAAGGTAAAAAGGATGCCTCGACAAAGAATAATGATCGCAAGAGTGTGAACGATGCCACCAAGGGCGTCGCTGAAGTCGCTGCAGCGTCAAAAGATGACCACCAAAACAACTTGAACCGTGCACCCCCAAGCAGTACCACATCTCCCTCTGCAAGTTCCAAAGATCGCCAGAAATTGGGAGCAGACCCCCAAAACAGGACCACTGATGCTTCTGCATCATTAAAAGATCGTAAGAACTCGGCTGACTCAGCAGCTTCGAAGGAACAACAGAGCGCGGAAGAATCCCGCACAAGAAAGACCACTGCTGCTTTGGGGAGTTCCACTGATCGCAACAAGACCATGGAGGCCCCTGCGCAAAACAAGAATGCGTCCTCAGAGGGTGGCAACAACATATCGAAAAAGACCCCCTCCTCGCCTAAAAAGCATGTGGATGCAAGCAGGAGCAGGAGGGAACGTTTAGATGAAATGAGCGCCTCTTCATCGACGGCGGTGTCGAGTGTGAAGGGTCCCAGGGACTTGAAAGAATTGGAATTGTCAGAAGAAGCCAACAACAGCATGGGCGAGGATGCCGTGAAGACAAAGAGCAAAAAGACAGGCAAGCCCATCGAAACTGGAAAGACCGACACAAGGGACAAGTCTGACAAGGACAAGCAAGACAGCACCAATGATCGGAATTTGCAGCGCAAGAGATCCCACTCGAATGTATCTAGTGGCTCTAGCACCCGTATGGGCACTGCAGGCAAGAGTGATTCTTCGTCATCGTCATCATCATCGACTACGGATAGCGAAGACGAAAGCGATAGTGGCGAGCCCAAGAAGAAAAGGAACCCACCGTCACCGGCTAAGATATCTCAATCCTCGGTCGAGTCCGAACACTTGAAGGAAGTTGTTGATTCGAAGAAGGCAGTAGCACCCAAACAGTCCAAGAAGAAATCAGATGACAATCATCAGGCTGAGGACAAAGGAGGTGCGACGGACCTGAAGAAATCCAATTCTCAGGCCAAGGACGATAAAGGTGCAACCGACACGAGTAAATCCAAGCCAGATCCGAAGAGCGCGTTGAATAGGAAGGACAAAGATAAGGGCACGTCGCAGAAGGAGACGAAGACTGGTAGCAGCAAGGAGTCCAAACCCGTAGCAGAAGAGTCCAAGAAAGTCGGCCCTCCGAAAGCCAAGAAAGGATCCGTAAGAGAAGAAAAGGAAGGTGTCGGCGGCGACCCCGAAGATGATGATGACGACGACTCTTCGTCGGACGAAAGCAGCTCTAGTGGCAGCTCTTCGTCGTCCTCGTCCAGCAGCAGCTCTTCGTCCAGCAGCAGCAGCTCGGACGACGATTCCTCTTCCAGTAGTAGCTCGGACGATGATTCCTCCTCGGAGGACGAAAAGAAAGCCAAGCAACCTGTTCGACGAATGACTACGCAGCACGTAACACCCAACCCGCAATCATCCCAGCAAAGTGCGACTCCTCGTCGGAAGAGGCCACTTTACGATCCGACCAAAGATCCTATTATTTTCCCATGGGATGCGCTCAAAAAGGCAAAGGTGTGATGATGGAGAAGAGTGAACGCAATCCCTGGCTGGTTGCTCTATGAGAGGTATGCGTGTCGATGGTTGCTAAGATAGCTATGTACGCACGGTAGCCTATGGGGCATTAGTTAAAGACTCTGAAACAATCCAATGTAGCCATCGACTCATTGCAAGGCCCCGTAAAGGAAACCGATAGTTAGCTAGCTTGGAACGGTTATAATAGTCTAGCTAGTAGCCTTTTTGTCTGTACACAGAATTAGACGTGCTTGCAAATTGCAAATCATGGCTCCTTGTCACTGGCAATGTTGTTTTCCTCCATGACTTGTCGCACCCGCTGCAATACGTCTGAAGAAAAGGCAGCCGTATCGTATAGCTCGTGTGCCAATGAAGCATTCTCTTCCAGCACTTCAATGAGCGTGTCGGGACAAATGTCATTGAACGGTGGATGCAGCGGAATGCTCTTGACGTAATCTGGCTGTAAATGCTTGGCTGCGAATATAGACGATCCGGTCCAGCAATCTCCACTTGGCCCAACATGAAGAAAGAGACTCTTTATTGACGTCACATCTTTAGAAGAAGCCGAGAAAAGTCTGCAGCACCTGTATCTACTACTACCGGAAATCTTGATGAGGGATCCCCTGCTTGCTATTGATACTGCATATTCAAGTATCTTCCGTGACATCATCAGTACGCAGGAGATGGTACGTACCCTAATGGGTAGTACCGGTAGGATAAGAGAAAGAAAGGGACGGTGCCGGTGAGAATCGCGTCTGTACTGGTAGCCACCACCGGCACAAACAGGATAACAAACACCAACAGAGAAGGAAAACAGCAGAGCAGCTTTTTGAGATGCTTCATGTTGACCTGTTCAATACGGCACGTGGTAGTACTGAGTTTTCACAGTTAAAGAAAGCAATGTCCAATGTCCGATCAAGAACAAAAAAGCCAGTGGTTAAATAAAATTAGTCACGACGGGCTTTTTGCTCTATCTGTGACCTGTGACTCGACCTTGCGGAATTTTATTCGATCATGCTTGTGCCAGTGAGCCAGTGATGCTTTTACCATGCTACCCCGCAAGGTTCAAACAAAATTGGTCGTTTGCAGCTCGGTCAATCGGTCGATTGTGAGGTTCCGAATGTATTTGTTCTCACACAATTAATTTGCAAGAAAGAACTACTGTACTACTTTTAAAAACAACAAACAAGACCATGTGTTTGCAACCAGAAGACCACGGGGAAATCGTGCCTCTGACCGCCGAGCTACCCATGACAATCAAGGACACGGAGGAGGGTTCACCACAGAAATCTCCTTCTGCGTCTGCTGGGCTCTGTACCACGAGGTACCTTTTGTTGGTGTTTCTCAATGTCTGTATTGCTGTAGTCGTGCTGTACGTCAATCTGGTGCGAACTGGTCCTTGTGGGGGTGTGGAAAAAGTCAAGGACTTTGATGAGGCAGGAATGGAAGAGCCTACTGCTGGAACAGCAGTCGACAACTTGAGCTCATCCACATTCAGCGAGGAAGATGCCGCGATCGAAGCCACCACCACAACAACACCTCCACAAGTCAACTACGTCGACTACATTTTGGGGAATAAGATGACCAATGTTTGCTTGGTACAAGGCAGTGGACTTTGCTCTCAAATCATGAACATTATGGGCCAAAAGATCCTCTTTGGGGATAAGGGTCGGGGTTTCATTGTGGACGATACTCACTACAACTACCGATGGAAGGATGGCAAAACCGGTGTCCTCCATGGATTCTTTACTCCCCAATTCCCTGTTTTGAGAGAAGGAGAATGGGATTCCATCATCCGACCACGCTTCCACACACCGCCCATGGGACAAGTGGTGGGAGCTGTTGGCATGACCGGTGACTACCGAGACAGGGAGCAGCAAATGGAAGTGCAATGGTGCCCCGGAGAAGGCTACCGTGGGTTCTTCCCGCCCATCTATGGAACTGAAGGAGAGGAGGTGTACAATCGGTTTGCCAAGGAAACTTGTGACAACTTTCAATTCAACGACCAGGCCAAGCAGGAAATCAAGGCCGTCATGGATGAAAACAACATTCCAGACATTCGTCACACCAAATCGGTTGCCTTTCATGTTCGACGGGGTGACAAGCTCATTGGAGAATCGGCTGCCTATCCTGGTTCGGACTATGTAGACAAGCTATTGGAGGTGGCCAAGAGAGACAAAACCCGAATTGATGATTGCTTCATCACGTCCGATGATTATGCCGCCATTGATGAAATCAAACAAAGCTTGAAAGAAAAGAAGGTCCGCTGCAAGATCCATACGGTGACCAAGGACACGGAACACGGGAGCGACTTTCGACGAGAGAGGAATGGTCCGGCAGACTATGAATCCACCATTGAGTTCTTGACCGAAGTGTCATTGATGTCGGATGCCACCTACTTCATTGGGACCTTCAACAGTAATGTGGGCTCTGTGGCATCTCTCATGCGCAAGTGCCATTACCCAGATGCACCTCATTATTCCAACTCCTATGGAGTGGACCGAGATGTCTGGTACTACCGACTGCATTAGAAACCTCCTGAACAAGCAAGCCACATCCTGGCAGCAGCAACTAGGCAGCAACTAGAAACCGATGGTGCTTTCCGAAGCTCCAGAAACTGTTGACAGCCGTCTTACCCAACCAGAGCTGGAACAGTTCCGCGAAACAGCTCCGTCTTCGCAAGGAGCACCGCCGCAAGTCAAGGAGGATACACGCGAACAATCGCGAAATGGCCTGGGTCGCAAACTATGATGCGTCCTGCTGAAGCCACCTCCTGATCATGATCTACAGCTACCTCGACTCCGGGCTGGCCAGCTGATTGTGACAGCCTCCTCTACTAGCGAGCAAGAAACTAGAAAACTAAGCTGAAATAGAAATATACCAGAACTTGTACACAACCTGTAGATCCCTTTTCTTTGCGCCGTGGTGCTCTTTTTCATAGGGGTGTGCCTCGTCGGTTATTTTCGCTGCTTCCGCTAACACCGAGCGGTAGAATCGAATCGAATCGAATCGAATCTCCGAAGAACATCGCCGAGCTCTCGGCGATGAACAGCCTCGAACAGGCGAAGTGCCGCCACCAATGGAAGTAACCATGGTCCACGTTGGACCATAAAAAGGGCAAACAAAAACAAAGAAGTCCTCGAAAAGCGACATCTTACCATTGCCGACGAACAAGATGAGCACAGCACCCCATCATCATGCAGAGTTGGAAGAGCCACAACCCAACGAACGTGCGGAGAGAAGCAACGAGACTAACAAGAAAGGTGCAACCATGGAAATCCTTCCCATTGGAGATCAAGTTGTGAGGTTTCTTGTTGTTCTGGTTATTTCCTGGGTACTATCATATGCTACTATGAGCGCCAACCCCAAGTGGGCTGTTGAGACCTATGTGCCTTGGAGTTTTTGGCTGCTTCACTACTTGGTCATGTTTGGGATCATTGGGGGAGGGTGGCCGCTGACAGCACCATTTGGGAACTTTGGCAAGGGGTACTGGGGAGGCCATGGCAGAATCCTGCTGGGTCTTACCATGACAGGCCTAGTGATTGGAATGGCGGTGGCATTGTCAGCTTTCTTTGTCAATGTTTATCCTGGATACCCACTTTTCCCTGGAGGCGCCTGGTTCGGCATTTGTCTCTTTTATGTCTCCTTGTGGTGGGTTTTCAACATTCAGACCCTTCCAAGGCCTCTTGTTCCTTCACATTCCTTTCCTCCAGTTAACATTGCCATCAACTCTTTGATTGTGATCTTGTTGGCATCGGGTGTCTTTCAATTGATAGATTTTGAAGGTCCCGCAAAGGTGGATCCCTCCAACCCAAATGGTCCCTTTGAAGCTGGGTATGTCTTTGGACTACTTGTGAGCATTATTGTTTGGGTCCAATGCTTTGCCAGCATTATGGTGTTTCAGGGTTTTGCTGGAACTCCCCTCTATGCTCTTCCACACCCACTCTTGCAGATGCTGTTGACGTTGCTGTCCATTGGTCTTGGAGTGGCTCTCTATGAAGTTGTTATTGCTGCTGGTGTTGACAGGACCTTTTACGCAGAGGCAATAGGTGCCTCTCAAATATCTGGATCTCTATATCACACTGTGGCATTTGACTTTTGGCCTTATCACAAGATCCGCCAGCCACTCCGTGGGTTGTATTCCTTTGTCTTGTCACAAGTCATCTTTCCATTCTTTTGGATATGGCTGTGTCGAACCATGTTGGCACCCATCTACGATCTGATGGTAGCAGCTGATCCACTATATGGCCAGCTCTTTACAGTTCATACCCTGATCCCTTGGTTCTCACTTCATGTAGTAGCACCCCTTCTTCTCATTCATCAATCCTTCTTTATGCGATGGCCGTTTCCGCCTGCTGGACCTCCACTTGGGCCTATGGATGTTGGCATTGTCATGTTTCATCAGGGCAGTGTTATGATACTTGAAGGAGGGGATGATGCAAAATCTGAGGAAACACTTCTCAAGACCATGGACCAAGTGATTCCATAAAGGATATGTGTGTAGAGGAGGAGACTTAACTTACGCCTTGCAGGTTACCAGGATGATAGAGGTACCGGTATCTGTGCCTTTTATGTATAGTTACCGTTCTTTGCATTCAAGGCCAATCAACAGAGACTTGCCCGTTCTCTCCTGCTTCCTACTTGCTACCTCTAGCTACCAGGTAGCCAGAATGTGTGTGGCTCTCTTGACGGGTGGTCTGAGTTTGATGTTTGAATTCAATCAATCAATCGGTCTCCTTGATTCGATTGAATCGAATCATACACGTACATTCGATATTTTTTTCGATTCTCGACGCGGGCGAGCTCTGCACCTGCATCACCTCCTCCCTTCTCTTCTGCACTGTCCGGGTCCTTCTTTGAAGCAAGCGGATTTAATGCAAGCGTTCTCTCACTGTACAAGTAGGAGCACCTGAAAATCCATCTGTGCCATCCGGATTTAGCATCCAAACTGCCCCATTAATACCGCGATTCCACTTTTAGGTCAAGTGGAGCTACTAGACTATAGCAAGATCATGTCAATATGGGTCTATAGAGGTTGTAAACCTCCCCTCCAGACTAGGATCCAGGCAAAGGCAATGGCCCTGGTCGTTATACCAGAGAGGCCTGCTGCATGTATCACAGACAGACCTACATCTCTCTCTT
>CAICTM010000950.1:0-34545 GCA_903772945.1 Seminavis robusta | reverse complement strand
GTGGTTTCCCTAGTAAGATTAAGGCTATCAAAGCGAACACGTACATATGGTGCGGTTTCCCTAGTAAGATTAAGGCTATCAAAGCGAACACGTACATATGGTGCGGTTTCCCTAGTAAGATTAAGGCTATCAAAGCGAACACGTACATATGGTGCGGTTTCCCTAGTAAGATTAAAGCTATCAAAGCGACTGATTAGCCTTGGCTTTAAGAAACATCCAAAAAAATGAAACCTTTGCCTTTAGATAAATGCTAGTTGAGGGCACTAGCCTACGGCTGTCTGTTCTTTTGAAGGAATTGAAAAACCTTGCACCCGCTGTGGGAGAAAAGATGGGTTACAATACAAGTGACCACGTGGAGATCATTAATAGACTCATGGTAGATGGCGCCATCGATGGAGACAAGGTTCTCGAGTATTATGGAGGTGTGCTTGCACAACTCGAAGAAATCATTGTACGCGAGAATCTGGTGACACTGCCCGAACGGGAGGCTGGCATTCGAGTCGCCTCGGCCGCTGAGACTGCGGCATTCCCTGTTCCTTACGCGGAGTTACCCCCATTGATCAACAACACTGGTGAATTCCCATACTTTGTGTTGCCCTTGATAGAGCAGAATGAAGACGGTACTTGGCAGAAGAACGGATTTGTCTACGAAGCCTTTGCTTGGACTTTGACTGCACACGAAGCTCGCCCTGGTCATGAAATGCAATTCTCGGCCATGATTGAATCCGGGGTGTCTAATGCCCGCGCCATTTTTGCCGTCAACTCTGCTACTACTGAAGGTTGGGGCGTGTATTCGGAATGGACGATTATGTACCCGTACATGCCCATTGAGGCCCAGCTTTGTAGTCTTCAATCCCGTTTATGGCGTGCGGCTAGGATGTTCCTGGACCCACAGCTTAACCTGGGCTTGACTACACAAGAAGAAGTCTCCAGGGTATTCGTCGAAGAGGTTGGACTTACCGAGGGCCAGGCCCAGGCTGAAGTCAACCGCTACACATTTCAGATTCCTGGCCAGGCCACAGCCTACACTTACGGTTTCCTGGAATTGCAGGAGTTGCGTGCCGCAGTCGAGCTCGAGCTGGGTGATTCATTTGACCAACAGCCCTTCCATGACTGCATTCTAGCGCAGGGCATTCTTCCCTTCGACATCTTGAAATCGGGGGTCATGGAAGAGTTTGTCCCAAGTGTGATGGCTTCTGAGGAAACAGAATCAGATTCGAGTTCTTCTACCAATTCCCGGACAATGGCGCTGCGTACACGCAGTACAACTCTTGCTTTCATTGTGCTTTTGCTGTGGTGGTATTGAACCACCAAAACATGTCACTTAATATCCATAGTTTAGTTGTTGTTGTTTGCACGGAAAGCACTAGTCTCTGCATTGTCTTAATTGGAGACAATAACACTTGGCTTCATCCTATCCGTACTGATGTACGAAAGCAGAAGTTAACTTGGTGCATTGCTGCGAAGACAAATAATATATGATTGCTTCAGTTGCATAGTTCTTGTCTTGGTGCAGCAGCTAGCTAGACGTCTTCTTCTGTTGCTCCTGTTCCTCTTTCACCACCTGCGCAAAGTGGTCCCTCAAATGATGCTGTCCATGACATTCACCCACCATGTCTTGTCCCATGGCCGTCAAGAAGAATTGTGCCGGACCCCATACCGTCAAGGGAGAGCACCATGGCAGCAGTTTAATCAATCCAGTCCGAATAGAATCCCACAGATAGGAAATCTTGGCTGGTTTCTGCAGTGCTGTAAAGGCCAACTCTGCCAATTCGGTTTGAGTAAAGACATCGGGTCCACCGACGTCGAGTCTCTGGCGCTTAGCATCGATTGCATCAACAGTGGCCTTGGCCAGGTCGGCCCCGTGGATTGGATTGATAGTATGACGGCCATCTCCAAATAGATAGGCGCGTCCACTTTTGGCCATGTCCAAAAAGTCCTTCATATCGGAAAAGAATCCACAAGGAGCAATGACTGTGGAATGTTGTAACTGTCCAGCTTGGACGGCTTTTTCAAGGTCCTTGACAAAATCAACCTTTGCTTGAATTGCGGTAAGATGAGCCATGGATTCGCCTTGAAGGACGTGAATGTAGGCAAATTGAGGAACTTTGGCTTGAATAGTCTCCTCCAACAGGTTTTTGTTGGCTTGATAGTCCACATCTCGATAGGTCAAGCCATCTCTTTGTCGAGTGATTCCCACGGACGAAAGGACCAAATCGACTCGATCATCAATGATCCCTTTCAGAGTTTCGGGTTTTGTCACGTGTGCTTCAATGAGTTCTACACCTTCTGGAAATGTACCGCTGGCCTTGGATTTGTTTCGGACCAATGCCTTGACCTTCCAGCCTCGCTCATGGTATTCGGATACCAAAAACCGGCCGAGGTATCCCGTTGATCCGGCAATCACCACTGTCTTGTTGCTGTTGCTTCTGGTGGGAGATGACATGTAGTTAGTTGCTTTGTCTGACTAAGAGTTTGTTGTTGGTTATTGTGTTTTCGCTTTGTCTGTGTTGCTTTTTATGCCAGATGTTATGAGGAGTCTTAAGAATCAGATTATTCTTAAGAATCAGGAAAAAATCTTGGGAAAATTATGATTCTTAAGAATCAAATACTGGGTAGACAAGGATTCTTAAGAATCAGACTATTCTTAAGAATCAGAATTTTCCAGATTCTTGGAAATTGATGATTCTTAAGAATCAGCAAATGATTCTTAAGAATCAGTTTTTTCAAAATCAGATTCTTAAGAAAAAGCTAGATGATTCTTAAGAATCAGCAATGAAAAATGCTGATTCTTAAGAATCATTAAATGGAATTTGCTGATTCTTAAGAATCAACTCCAAATTATGATGATTCTTAAGAATCCTCAATGCAAATATGCTGAATCTTGGGAATACTTGTAAAAATCAAGAAAGACTCCATTGCAATGGTTTTGGTATGCACTAATGCATCATTACAAGGCTTGTCTTATCAGCAAACATTGTTGTTGGTTAGCAGATAGTATCAGGGGATAGCATTGCTAGCTATGAAGCCCATATTGCTAGTATATTAGGTTGCATACTGGGTGCCTGATGATTCTTAAGAATCAGCAAAAAGAACAAAATGATTCTTAAGAATCCCCATTTTCCAGATTCCTGGCACCAGATCTCCAAAGGGTGGAGAAAAAAGATTGGTGTGGACGTTGATGGCCTTTTCGGTTCACGAGGGATCTTGTGGGTTCCTTGGATCTTCGTTCGCTTTCCCTCCAAGACTCCAAGTCGTGATTAGAATACTTTACCTGGTACCGGTACTAAGGTTAGAGATTACCTTAGCTTCTTGGACTTGCTTCGAGCTCTTCAGTCGCCTGGCATTGACCAAGAATGGAAAGTGTAAATGAGATTTCCTGATCTTTAGCTAATCTTCCATCCACGCACCATCGTCCGTTCGGCTTCCCTGATCATGAAGGAAGCGCTGCCACAATTCTGGTCTTTGGAATTGCGTCGCTCGCCTTCCAAGCGGCTAGCTAGCTAGAAGCTAGCTTCCGGTCGTCTCCTCCTTGCCGCTTGCTTATAAAGTCAAGAATCGAATCATGGCAACGAAGTTGGAGAGCAAATGTAATGGAAATACTACCGGTAGTCAACATCAGGCCACGGCATCGTTTCCTGTAGTAGAAGTCCACCATGAAGAAGACAGAAGTCTCATCTCCTCCATCACAGGCGTTCCGCTGGGGCCCTCTGACTTGTTGCATGCCACTACCGGTAGTCACGCCTATCCTTCCGCGGCCTTGGCAGCTGGGCCTGCCTCGGCGTCTCCGCTGGATGTTTTGTCAACTTTTGAGCCAAAAGAAGATACCACTGATATCATCTATAGGGTTGCTCCAAGGCCACTCTCTCAGTCCACATCTACGCCAATAACCATCTCCCAGCAGACGCCGCCATCCAACTCGAACCACCATTTTACTACTAACTTGAGCAGGAGAACCCCAGCAAGAATGTCCTTGACAGATGACAATAGCAGTGTGGAGCCGCCTCAAATGTCAATTGGAGACGATGAAAGTAGTTCTGAACAACCGTCAAGGCTAGGAGCCATCACGGAACAAATGACCGAACTCAGTCTTTATCGCAGTCAAATACACCGCCCTTCCTCCAGTGGGCAGCAAAACTCTCACTCGTCGACTTCCAGCCCCTCCAGATCCAAGAAAAGACTCTCCTTTTGGGAAGCCAAAATGGTGGGCCGGGACGAACAGTTCCGTCTATTGACAGAGTCCCTCACCCGCTATTATTCATCCAGCATGCAGAACCGCGAAAACACCAAATCACACCTTGTGGAAATCAGTGGGGAGTCGGGGACTGGCAAAACCAGGCTAGCAGAAAGCCTCAAATCCACAAAACTCTTTCAAGCCCATGAAAACAATCCACTCTTTGCACAAGGAAAATTTGACTTTCTGCTCAGGGATGAACCCTATGCAGGGATAATTGCCGCTTGTGAGGACATTGCCGAACACATTCTAAAACTTGGTCAGGCACACGCTTCAAGCCAGCAAAAGCAGTTGAGGGCCCATATTGTGGACACGCTAGCAATGGCCATTGACACGGAAGAACTCGAGCTCTTGATCACAATGGTCCCACTCATGGGACAGGTCCTGGACATCAATCCACTTTCGCAAAGTCATACTAATGATCCTACATGTAGTAGAAAGAAGGATGACTTTATTCAACTTGATAACAAAAAGACTCAATTGCAGGAAACCTTTCGACGCTTTATGAAAGTCATTTGTCAGAGCTTCTCGCCCGTGGTCCTATGCGCCGATGACGTCCAGGTAGGTGCAGGAAATGGCATAGGAGGAGGGCCATGATTCAATGCTACCGTGCGATCCTTCTAACGGTTTTTCACTGGGAGGCAGTGGGCCGATGCCGAAAGTCTTCGTTTGCTGCAAGAAATGCTCGAACCGCAACAACCATACACAATCTTTTGCATCTTGCTCTATCGATCCAATGAAGTGGCCAACAATGCCTGCCTCACAAAGTCCATTGAACACTACAAACACGAACATGCATCTGGCAACATTGATCGGACACACATTCTGCTGGGCAATCTCTCCAACGAATCAGTCCATCTGTACTTGCAAGATTTGTTGATAGAGAGCCAACCATCGTCCGAAACGAATACTTCCGAGACCACGGGGTTACAAGGTCTGACGGCAATCTGCCACCAACGAACACAAGGAAACATCTTCTTTCTGAATAGCTTCCTCACCATGCTCAATAGCTACGGCTTCCTCACGTACGACACCAATCTACAAAAGTGGACATGGGATGAGAAAGAAATTGAAATCAGAACTCAGTCGACCAACAATGTGGTCGAACTCTTGATGGAACGAATGAAAACACTCGATAGCCCCTCCTGTCGGGAGCTCTTGCGATTGGCCGCTTGTTTGGGTTCCACCTGCAAGGAGTCCGTCCTTCAACTGTTGTGGTCCAACATGTTTCACAATAAACTGCAACAACCTCCAACGCTATCACAATCAGTGTTTCGAGCCAGCCTGAAGCGTTTGTACCACGAAGGCTTCTTCCAAGAACTCAACGATGGCAGCTACAAATGGAACCATGACCAAATTCGCGCTGCGGCCATCATGCTAACTCCGGAAACCGAGCGGGATGGCTTTCACCGACGAGTCGGTGAAGCATTAGCTCACTACTTGAAAGAGGACTTGGACTCAATGATCTATGTGGTGGCGCATTTAGTCAGCCAAGGATTGCCGCCAGAGGCACAAGCCAAGCGTAATCAGTATGCGGAACTCTGTCTTCGGGCAAGTCAGCGTGCTACAAACGTTGCTGCGTTCACCAATGCAAAGCTCTTTGCCGAAAAGGGGCTATCATTCCTTCCTGGTGGCGACGACAAATGGATACGAAACAATCAACTATGCCATGAGCTGTACATGTGCCTCATCCAGGCGGAACGTATTTGCGGCGATATTGTGCCCATGGAAAAGCACTGCAACGAGTTGATCGATGCACAATCAGATAAACCAATCAGCGTGAGGCTGGGAGCAATCCAAAACCTATACACAGGAATCTTCTTTCTGGGGTCAGCGGACCGGGGCAAGGAAGGCGTCGAGATTGGATTCAAGACTCTCGAGCAACTTGGTTGTCGATTTCCGAAGGGAAATCTTGCCATCAACGCCAAAACAATAGCTTGCTTACTCTCACTCAAGAGAATGAAGTCTAAACTTGCAAGGACAAAAGGAGAGGTCAACTTGAAAATGATGGTTGAGTCAGACCCGCCGGAAAACGTTGAAGAATCCTGCAGAGTCATTTACTCTCTCTTGGTGATGTTGTACCTATGCCACGATGCCCGCTTGGCCATTGCCGTCGTTCGCTTCCTTGAATACACATTCAAATATGGTGTCTCTGTCTACGCTCCGCCGGTGTTTGCGTACGCGGCAGCAATCCTCACAGGGCCACTCGATGATATGATTGGGGCGTCCGCTCTTGCCCACTATGGCTTGAAGCTTATGCAGAAAGTGAAGTACAGGCCGATTGTACCTAACACTTTGGGCCTCTCTTACCAGTTTGCTCTGCACCGGACACTGCCGTCCAGGGAATCTGCGATGCATCTGCGAATGGCAAGTGAGATTGGCCTCAAGATAGGCGATCGTGAACTGGCTGACCTCTTTGCCTTCAACGCTACCTTCTACCGCTTTTTGAGCGGGGACAATCTACCAGAACTTGCAAACGACTGCCGAGCTGACATTGTTCAAATGCAGCAGACAAAAAATGACTATGCCATACAGTTCATACAGTGGGCATTGAGGGTTTATGTGACCCTACTGGGAGAAGATACTGATGAGATCATGGAACGCATCCATTCGCACCCACTCGGAGCCCCGAATGCTGACAATCCGACACAGGAAACGGACCATTTCTACATCTTCTTTGCCAAGAAAATGCTTGGCACGTACATGGGTAAGTGAGTCGCTCAGATTCCATAACGTGTGAAGCCTTGTGGTTGCTGAGCGTTCTTCGTCGTACAGGAGATTTTCAGGTTGTGGCAGGAATATCGCTTGTGCACTCGAACAGCCTGGACAAGGTGTATATTGGTACGCCGTACCAAATGGTTGACCGTTTCCTGAGGGGACTGTCGTGCTTGGTTGTGGCGCGAAGAAGTGGAGCGAGATCGCTGCTTTTGGAGGGCAAGCGTATGTTGGCTATGATCAAGAGATGGGTGAAACAGGGCTGCCCTAACGTTCGTCACTATGAAGCCATTATGAGCGCTGAGCTGAGCGCCATCAAAAAGAGAAAGCGGAAGAAAGTGATGGAGAAGTACCAGCGAGCAGTCGACTTGGCCCTTGAATGTGGTTGTGTTCAAGACGGGGCACTCTTTTACGAATGCTGGGGCTTGTATGCGCTAGAGTCCCTGGGAGCCAAACTTGAAGCCGTAGGCTACATCCAACAGTCCATCCGTCTATTCACATCATGGGGAGCGCAAGGCAAAGTTCAGAAAATGAGGCTACAATACGGCAATCTACTCCGAGGAGCTGATGACACGTCGTCGACGTTGAAAGTTCCGTCACAGCAAACGTTGACGGTTGGTAGCGGCAATCAACAAAGTGCCCCAGCTTCCATTGACGTGTCCAATGGCATGGTAGGGGCTTGAAATGACGAGAGAACGAGGATGCCCATTGAGTGAAGTAGCGTATCATCGTGCTTCTTGTAATGGAAACTTTGGAAACTTGGAAATGCGCAAAAGAGAGTGGTTTCTTAGGGATGACATGACAAGCGCCGACTATGAACGCCTAGAAAGGTCCGTAAGCATGGATGGGCAATCAATAAATCCTCATTCCGGTCAGCAAAACAACTGGGGACTGGGTCATGTGGGATCCGGGGGGACTCCTATAGTGTTGGTCTGGCCAGATTAGGAGACGGAGTCCAATCGTTCACGTACGTCAATATGATCCAAGCCCTTTGCCCCGTGCAATTGGTCCTCAGCAACTGTCTGCGGACCCTGATCGAATGGAACATAGCTAGTCCCGAATTCCGCCTCTTCTTTGCCTAAGCCTGGGCCCATACTCTATCCCCCCCTCTCCCCACATGAATAAAAGCAGTAGTACCACGTTCTTTCGGTTGTGGAGAGGGATTGCTAGGGGCGATGAAGGGAGTCCATCTTCTGGAACTGTTCCGACTTGAAAAACTACTGGGTTTGCAGCTGCTGGCATTGGAGTGAAAACATGATACATGATTCTATTCTTTTACTGATCCCTCCTAATTAGAGTCCTTCGCCACGAGACCCAGGGCAGCCATTGTCGACTAGCCACTGGATCACTTCCCTTTCATCATTCATGCAGGCAGCTTGATATGTCTCTTCATCCCATGGACAACCATTTTCATGCGCCCACTTGAGAAATTCCAAATGTCCTTTTTGAGCAGCAAGTTGACATGTGCTCTTATTCCATGGACAATCATTTTCACGAGCCCACTTCAAGACTTCCAAATGGCCATTTCGAGCAGCACAAGCACCATGTTTGATAGCAGTTCCATGGACAACCATTTTTTCACGAGCCCACTTCAAGACTTCCAAATGGCCATTTCGAGCAGCACAAGCACATGTTGATGCATTCCATGGACAACCATTTCACGAGCCCACTTTAAATTTCCAAATGTCCGTTTCGAGCAGTGCTGCAGCACATGTCCGTTCATTCCATGGACAACCATTCTCCTTCAACCAATGGAGCATTTCCAAATGACCACTTCGAGCAGCACAGGAACATGTAAACTCATCCAATGGACAGCCATTTTCACAAGCCCACTTTACAAGTTCCAAATGCCCACCTTCAACAGCATGGGCGCACGTCTCTGCATCCCATGGACACCCATTTTCACGAGCCCACTTTAGAATTTCCAAACGTCCACTTGAAGCAGCAAGAGCACATGTCCACACATCCCATGGACAACCATTTTCACGAGCCCACTTTAAAATTTCCAAATGGCCATCCAGAGCAGCAGCCGCACATGCATTTTCATCCCATGGACAACCATTTGCACGAGCCCACTTTAAAGATTCCAAATGGCCATTTGAAGCAGCAGCCTTGCATGTATATTCATTCCATGGACAACCATTCTTTCGTAACCATTGGAGCATTTCCAAATGCCCATTTTCAGCAGCACTGGCACATGTGTCGTTATTCCATGGGAATCCTTGTTGGCGTGCCCACTGCATGACAGTAATATTTTTAATTTTTGCAATGGCAGTGCAAACACGACCACGGTTAGGTGTCATCTGGATGGAATTGTCCTCAAGCCAGAATTCTGCCCGGGGCTGGCTACAGAATGTTTCGCTGTAAAGAGTATCGGTGATTTCTGCAGAGCGACTGGGAGAATACTGTCCAGGGTCATCTTTTACCATTCTTGGATTTTTATCTAGTTCAGTCTTGGAGTACTCTTTGTACAGTTGATTCATCTTCTTGTTGACAGCTCCTAGGAAAGCATACTGTCCAACACCCACACATGACAGAATCTGGACAATCCAAACTTGATCGTCAACCAACAGAATAGGAGACTCGGCAGTACCTTCATCATTAGTCTTAGTATGCATACTCGTACTAGTATCCATGATGCGGTTATTATAGGGGCTGCAGTGTCGTGGCGTTGTGGCTACAAGGTACTTTAGAAATGTAGTATCGCTTTGTGTTCGAAGGCTTTCTCGAGCTGTACCTGTACCGGTACCACCCTGTGCTCTGGCTCTTGCTCTTGCTCTTATTGCTCGTCCAAAAAATGTTCACGCGAGAATTCTGAAAGACAATGTTTAGTCCGTACATGCGGTAAATAAAGGGCTAGAACGAAAATAGGATTCCCGCATCTACCTGAATTCCAAAGCTGTCTTCCGGAGACTTGGTTTTCAACATTTTTGAAATTATGCAGAAAACAAGATTTGGCAGATTTTCATGGGATTTTCTTCAGCATTCTGGGATTCTGACAATTTGGCGGAAGATCAATTGTCCGACAACACGCAGCGAGCAAGAGCCCACGCTAGCACGGTCAAGAAAGCTCCAGCTCCAGCTCCAGGGCTCTACTGTAGCTAGCTACTAGCTACCGGTAGCTAGCGAATACACAAAACACGGTGGCAACGCAAAATCATATTGCTCATCCCAATCGACCATTTCCCAACACCATGTCGTCTACAGTCATCGCTCCTAGTAGCGCAGCTGGTCGGGCTATAAAGAGGCAAAAGGCATCTCCTGCTGTAGACTCGTTATTGTTTGATCACGAGGATGTTTGGACAAACGGTATCTTTCCATTTTTGGGGATGGGACACTATGCGTTTGTTGGAGCTATCAGCAAACAAATGAATCAGCTCTACAAGAGTTACTGTAAAAAGGTTGAAAATCCCCCATTGGTGATGGGATCCAAGAAATTCGGGTCCACGTGCAAGTGGCAGGCTATCGTAGCCACAAGCACAGATACATTTTACAGTAATGCTTTCTATAATGTATCCTGTGCGGAGTACTGGGACAATTATGATTGCCTCCGCAAAAACCCCGAAAACTTCCTTGTCTGTGCTGCAATTGCCAAGCTTGGGAACCTTAGAATTCTTCAATGGGCCCGCAACACAAACTTTCCATGGGGATCATCGACGTTTGCAGCCGCAGCAGAAAATGGAAATATGACGGTCCTCAGGTATCTTCATCGACAGGGTTGCCCATCGAATGCGCGCACATGTGCTCATGCTGCTTTAGGTGGTCACCTTGAGGCAATCAAATGGCTCAAGAAAAAGGGATACCAATTGGACGCATTGACATGTGCACATGCTGCGAAAGGTGGGCATCTAAATGTCCTCAAATGGGCCAGAAACAATGGCTGCCCATGGGATGCAATGACATGTCATGAAGCAGCGGTCGGTGGTCATCTGGAAATTCTAAAGTGGGCTCGTGAAAATGGGTGTCTATGGGATGTTACAACATGTGGTGGTGCCGCTTACCATGGCCATTTGGAGGTTTTGAAGTGGGCTAGACAAAACCGATGCCCATGGAATGAAATCATATGTGCTCATGCTGCTCGAAATGGGCACTTGGAAACTTTGAAATGGGCGAGAGAAAATGGCTGTGAGTGGGATACAAGGACAACCGCTAGTGCGGCTGAAAATGGCCACCTGGTGGTCTTGAAGTGGGCACTTGCACATGGATGCCCAATCGACATAGGCGCGTCTAGACAGGCAAATTTTGGAAACCAAGACGATGTATTACAGTGGCTACATGACAATGGCTACCCTGAGTATCGTCATTGGTATGACTAGCTAGCAGTTGGGGATAGATGGTTTGTGGCTTGCCTTCGACCACATTATGCTGCATCGTTAGCGGACATTGAATTGAAAGTCTCCTAATCCGTTGCCTATTTCGTGTTTTATTAAAAAATCCTGTCTCTAAATCCCAATCCTTCTACGTATCCCGTGTTGTTCGACGTAGCAGAGAGATGAAACGCAATCAAAGACTCTTGCAGCCAGCCTTGCTCGTCGGTTCGCCTCGAAGAACAGCTGCAACAATGTTGGATTACCGTACCGGTAGCCGACCAAACCCAAGTGAAATGTTGTGTGACAATGTCCCAGACGTTTGTCCCCTGTCAATCCCGTTCCATTGATTGATCTTCCTTGCCTTCCATCTATCATAATAATCCTGATACAGTACTAGTCGTACTAGCTACGGTAGTAGATCGCTTCTTAGCGGTTGCATCGATGGGTCCTGCAGTGGATTGGGATGGTTTTGTTTTGTCCATTGCTGCAACGATCTTCGTCAGTCTGACAGACAATCAGTAATGAATGGTCCAATCTACGGTATGATATGATTGGTTAGCCCCGAGAGGCCTCTCACCATGCCAAAGCTGGATTGCCCTATAGTGGATGTGCCAAGAAGGCAGTCCGATGACAAGTAAGTGTTCGAATCAATACATGGCATGCCATTTGCGCTGGATTGCATGCCTCCATGAGGCAGAATGATTGAACACACCCTAATTCATGCATGCTGAAGTTGTTCTGGACTCTGGCCTTGTTGTTTTGGCTGTCCCGAAAGCTCACCATGAAGCCCCTCTTCTAATTGTTGTTCTGGTGTTGTTGGTATAATGGGTGGTGCAGGTTGTTGTTGTTGTTGTCGTGTTGCTCGTTGTGGTGACGGTGTCTCGTTGACTTGATCTTGGGTTGCCGCCGCTACATACTGCGGCGGCTGCTGTTGCTGTAGGGAGGAAGATGGCACGACCCTAATTCGTACACGGCTGTCCCCCACGGTCAATCGTGAGACGACGGGTGGTGCATACTCACAGGAGGAGGAATGACTGCTACTACTTGCATTCATCCCAATAATGGTCGTCGAAGTAGTCGCTGTTGTAGCACTGTCTTGTTGTAGTTGACTGTGCCTTTGATCTTGTTGCAAAAAGACCCTCCGACAAATGGGACAATCGGTATTCCATAGGAGCCATCCGGCAATACAGTGTCGATGGAATTTGTGATGACACAGATGGGATGTGGACTGAACCCTGTGCCAATCTTTGGAACAGGCATCTGGTTCGGTTCCTTCGTCTTCGGCCGTCAAACAAATGGCACAGGTCCAACTGTTCGATGGCGTCGTGTGAATCTCATTGTCCTCTTCCTCGTCATCGTAGGAGAGTCTCGTCTTGATTCCGTCGTTATTGTTATTTTTGTCGTTGTCGCTATCATCATTGTTATTGATGTTGATTGGCAAATGATGATCGACAAATTCACTGCGCATGGCGGCTTTTTGTTCCCATTCCCGTCGTGCCAACTGCAGATCGTCCGACGTTGTGACAATACTACTACTCGTAGTGTGTTGTGGTTGTCGTGCGGCCGCCAGGAATCGATCTCGTTCTTCTTGGGACATGGCCTCCCAGACTTGACTGGCATACGAGTTGCCCCGGCTGCATCGTCCACAACATTTCGTCTTGACACAAACGGCCAAACACCACAAAAAGACCACCGATAGGATGGCCAAGATGGACGCAATGTCTTTTTCTCCCGTGTCGTCTTCTGTTGTCAGAGGAGGAACCGTGGGGAATGTAGTAATAGTGGTATCGTTATTGTTAGACGATAGTATGCTGTCCAGTAGGGACGAATCGTAGGAGATGTTGTTGCTCGAGTTGTTCATGATCAATTGACTGCTTTAGCTAATGGCAATCTATACAGAAGATATGATAACAACTACTAGCTAGTACAGTGTAGACCCAAACAAGAAGAAGAAGTGGAGTGTCAATAGTGCATAGCTACGGTATGCATACAACAATTGAATGAATGATGCAACAACAAGAGCGAGATCATTCGTGCTCATCGATGGAGGGTTCGCTTGGCTTTGGCGATGCGAAGGACAGGCATTTTGCTCCAAGAAGCAAAACCCTAATCATTTTCCATTTTTAATTTAAGGTTTTCGGCAACGTTAGTTTTACTTTTACACAACCCGAAAAAGATCCAATCTGCATCCACGAGCAAAACAGAGCAACAAAGAAAGCAAGGGAGATCGAAGAAGGAGCCATTGAGTGACATGCAGTCGAGCCCTCCATAATAAGAGAGTTGAAGAGAATGCACAAACTTGCCAACAAGATGAGACTGTCTCAAACCATAGTCCATTGGAAAAGGCTCGCCACTGCGAGAAGTAGAACCTTGTCTCTGCTGGCCCACGACACATCATCATCATCATCACCACCATCACGACATCAGCATCACCGTTTTTCGAGTAGCTGGAGTGGTCGAGGACACGACATGCTCGGGGAAGCCCTCATGGCGGGTGGTGGTGGTGGAAAACCCAAAGTGGTACTAGAAGCCATGGCACCGTCGGGATTTGATGTTTCCAATATACTCAAAAAAATTGATCCCAATGAAGTCGCCCCCCATGGAGCCATTCACATGATGGGAAGTATCCTCGTATTTCCCAATTCGTGTTTTTTGTGGCGCGTCGAAACCCCCGCTGATATCACCACCGCCACGTTGGCACCGGTGGCGTTGCATCGACCCAAAATTGAATTTCTATTCTTGGGAACCGCCCATTCCATGGAGCGGACGCAACTAACGACACTGCAAGAACAAATGAAACTAAAATATGGAATTGTAGTAGAGTGGTTGCCATTGGTGAGTGCCGTACTGAACTGATAAAAAGCAAACAAGTGAATATATGGATTGATTGATTGATTGATTGACTACCTGGTAAGTGAAGACTCACTTCTTTTCTATGCATCTCCTCCCTGTTGCTCGCTATATCACAGTCTGAAGCCATGGCCACATTCAACATTCTGAATGGAGAGGACCGCATGGTGGCGACGGCGCTGGTACTGGACAGGGATGAATCCAGTTATGATGCTATCCAACAAGATGACTTTTAAGACAACGCATTAATGAATCCGTCTCTACTACAATATGTATACTACTAGTAGTATTCAGTGCATCCATGCCAACGGTGAAGTGACGAATGCAGTCTTTTTTCTGCTTGGGTAGTCCAATCATTTTGGTAAAGGGTGTAGCTAGGAAGAGATCAACGCTCAGCATTTCTCTATTGCAACATTTCTCAAAGCTGATCGGATTGATTCAATTCAAACGTTTAGCTCTAGCTAGCTGTCGCTGTAGCGATGAAGATCAGATGATGAAAAGGACTTTGAATGAATGGGCGTGTGATATGACGGTGGAGATCGTCGGAATCAATGACTGTCTGGTCCATCATCAGGAGTCGTCCATGTCCATCGTGGACAATGCCTTTCCAACTAGCCAGCTTGCAGCAACAGCTGGCCCAAATACCTGGATCAATTCCTTGGCTGCACCGGTTCTGGACCAACACCTTGCACATGGCTCTCACCAGGCAAACTCCAGTTTAAAATAGAGGAGCACCAAGAGGATGCAAAAATGGTGGTGAAGCAGGTAACCAACCAGCCAGCCACATAGATCCAAGAGCTATGTCGTAGCTAGAGTTGGTCCCACAGGAAGGAAATGACACATTCTGTTCTTTTTGCATATGATTGTAGCGACAGCCTCTATTCCATCAACAACTGTTCGGAAGGAACAAATCCCAACCCCGATACCCCTTTCTTTGTCAGCTTTTCTTGCAAGTCATCGATGCGATCGTGCAGTCCCGCCCCACACGTAATGGCCAATGGATGGATATTGGCATCTTCCAGTTGGACGTAGAATTCCACCCATGCCTCTGCCACTTTGTGGAGTGCCCGTACAGATATGCAGTGGGGTTGTTGTTCAAATTTCTGTATAGCATCTGGTTCCTCTTCTATGACGTCAAATAAAAGATGCGGTACTTCATGGAACTTGTCTTTGTCGTCTTGAAAACTGGCCGCAATCACCAATCTGAGTTGCTGAAACGTGGGGACAATGGCACACGAAAACGACATGGGCAATGGTTTCTTGCTCGATCTGGAGGCGGCTTGCAGAAAGAGCGCTCGTCGGTTTTGAATACACACTTCAAAATTCTCTTCCCCAATCAATCCGATATTTCGTAGCAGGATCGGGATGGGAGCGCCAGGAGTATTTCCTCTGGGCTCTTTGTTCTCCAGATACATGCTACAGAGTTGTTTGTGAGACTTTTTCCAATCTGCTCGCTGACAGGCTGGACTACAATACTTGGCCAGCTTGCAGCGGCTGCAACGTAATTTGGCATTGGGTTCGCCGCATTCGAAACAACCAATCGATTCCTGAACGGCCTGGATCAAAGATTGCCCTTGTTCTTCGTCGAAATCGGGGGAGAACCAGTTGTCTTTCGTTGCTATTATACCTGGATCAGTGCTGGCCGCAGCTCTCGTTGTTGCTGACATTGTGTGGAGGCGCTATCGATTGATAGGATTTTTGAGTGTGGTAGCGGTAGAAAGGAGAGAGTGGTGAAGTCACGATAAAGTCAAGAGAGGCCGCTCCAGAGCAGATTTTCAGAAAGAGCTGAAGAATCGAATCAAATCAATCAAATCAAGAGATAGTGTGGTTCCTTTGCAGCACTCTTACAAGCTTGCTGGCAGCTACCAGTGCTTGGATAGCCCGTTCCATGCAGCTCGCTCTTTTGACACAAGGAACCCCCAACAAGCTTTGTTTCTTGGCTCGTTGTTCACCGTCTGTTGGGAACAGCAGCTGTGCGCAACGGTGTTGCAAAAGACGTGTAAATCGTACGGTACAAGTACGGTATTTCACGTCTAATGTTGCAGAGCTGGCAATGTCGAGTCCGGAAGGTTTTGACAGTGCTGATGGGGTTGCCTTGCCCTGTTCTGTGGGACATTTTTGTTTACAGGTTTCATCATTTTGAATACCTCGGCAAAGTGTCTTGTGAATGAGTCGAGTCTGATGCTTGGTCGTTCTCCATGAGGTCTAGAAGGGCATCTCTAAAATGTTCATTGATTCAAAGTTTGAGGTTATGTTGGGTCGTGCCGACGTACTGTTTATGCATTATTTGATACAGTATGTACCACCTTGTTTCTGCAGACATTGCCATAGACATTCGCTGTTCTTGCCCTCCGTACATGGTTGGCAGTTGCATGATGGTCGTTATTGAAGTCCTTCGAGATGATGTCCCTTGTAAGCTTTTCTTGGAAAGAACGGTGGTATGACATCGAAGTCCTAAATCCTGCCAACTAATGATGTCAAAAATGTATTTTACATGTAAAGGAAAACATACATTCAACCAATATTCACTTTTTCAATGTCACTATTTGGTTCCCATCATCCACAGAGTGCAGACTCGACTTGACTTGAGTCGCCTGAATCACTCCGAACCTGTCTTTGTTCCACCAAGTTGCTTTTTTAAAATTGCACCTCTGTTTTGCCTATCTCATGGAGTTGACTACTACTGTAGCTAGCTAGCTCTCTTACTCAACATCATCGTCATCATCATCAAGCAAACCCTCCTCGGCCAAGAAAAGATTACGCCGCAATGGTAAAAGTGTGGGATTGTCAATACCAGGCATCGATTGTGGTGGTTGCGTGATAAATCTTGGGGTAGGTTCAGGAGTTCGAGGCCTCCTGGTTGGTTCAGGAGTTCGAGGCCTCGTGGTTGGTTCCGGAGTTCGAGGCCTCCTGGTTGGTTCCGGAGTGGGCCTTCTTGTTGGGCGCCTTGTTGGATCACGTGTTGGGCGCCTCGTTGGATCAGGTGTGGGATCTGGAGTAGGTCTTCTTGTCGGGTCAGGTGTGGGATCTGGAGTTGGTCTTCTTGTTGGATCAGGTGTGGGATCTAGAGTAGGTCTTCTTGTTGGGAAAGGAGTGGGATCTGGGGTTGTAGGGAGAGGTGTTGGAACAGGGGTGGGTTCTGGGGTTGTTGGAACAGGTGTTGGTAGCGGTGTGGGATCTGGAGTAGGCTGTTTTGTTGGTAGCGGAGTGGGACCTGGAGTAGTAGGCATTCTTGTTGGACTAGAAGTTGGATCCCGTGTAGTTGGAGCTCTTGTTGGGGGGTCTGTAGTTGGTGGATTGGTTGTAGGCATTGCAGTAGAAGGAGGCCGTGTTGTCGGTGCACGTGAAGTGGGAGCTCTGGTTGTGGGTAGTCTTGTGGTAGGAGGTTTGGATGTAGGTGGAGGAGTATTTGTAGCGGAAGGAGGTTTTGTGGATGGTTCGGGAGATGTTGGAGTTCTTGTCGTTGGCAGTCTTGTTGTTGGCTGATTCGGTGTGGAAGTTCCTGTTGTTGGCAGTCTTGTGGATGGTGGACTGGATGTTGTTCCTGGAGCTGAAGGGGATAAGAACGCTGGGGCTCTCGTTGTTGGCATAACTGTTATGGAGGGTCTTAGAGAAGAGGAAATGTTGACTGCCGGTGGAGCAGATGAAACGTTGCTTGTTGGTACAACATTAACTGCTGAGGTCGGCATAGAATTTTGTGGAGAAGAGGAATTGCTGACTGGCTGGAGAGCGGTAGCTGCTGCAGGAGCACCAATTTGTGTAGTGGGGATTAATGTTGTGGTGCCGGAAACCTCAAGTAGATTGTCCCCTGTAATATTATTGACATCTCCTGCAGCAGGATCCAATTCGTCTGCGGTGGGTAGCGAACCAAATGATGGTGGTAGAGTTGTTGGCATACCAGCTTGAACACTTGGTGGCAAACTAGTTGGCAGTGTCATGTTCATCTCAGGCTGAGGCTGGGCTGTATCAAGGGTGGCTGTAGGAGCCTGATCACTCGCCTCCGTAGGTCTAAGGTTTGGTGTAACTGATGGTGTCTCTGTATTGTTCCCAAATGGAGAAAGAGAAGAGATTCCAGATCCTGTTTGTGGGAGTGCTGTTGCTGAGATACTACTTTCGCTTGCCTCCTGACTAGTAGGAATGGACAATGCCGTGCTTTGTTCACCACCCGTAGTGCAGCTGCCATTGCTGCACAGAATGGCGGTGACAGCCACTCCAGATGTTGCAAGAAGCACAGCCAAAACAATGGCAAAACACAGCGTTTTTCCACCATTAGTACTGGTATCTGGCATGCACCTGTCCCAACAAGATGATTCGTTGACAATTTTTGCTGTAGCTGCATCCACAGGATGGGCGTTGGCCAAGAGTGTCGAGGCGACGTTAACCCCTGATGCTCCGACGACAATTGTGCCACCACTATTATGAGTGTCTGCCGTTGTTTGGGTAGGCACCAACGTGTTCTCAGAGGCCCGGACTGGAGCTTGTTGCGCTGTTGCTGTTGCGAGTGGCAATATTATGGTCTCAGGGTGCGGCCCAACTGCAGAACCCTTCAGGAAAACCATATCTTCTGGTAACCATGAAGGAAACTCACCACTCTGCTGGGCTGGCTCATCCACCGATATGTCATCCACATCACTTACAGTTGGGGGGTCAGGAGCACTCAGCAATAGCGATGTGGGCTCTTGCGGCTCTTGCGGCTCTTCTTCCTCGAGAACCTCCCTTGCTGGTTCGTCTCCCCCTTCATCCGTCGAGGCCTCTTCGACTTTGGGAACGGCAACGGCAACGGCAACGTCAAGTTCTAGCCCGGAGTGACCTGGAGGTTCAGACATTTTGCTATTAAAATAGATTGCAGGGTTGCGGTGGGGGCGTAGGATGTGTCAAGCCTTCAGCTCTGGAATGACAGAATAAAAATAAAGAGAGATGGAAGTGGCCTCGAAGTTTCAAAGTAAAGCACAACCTTTCAGAGACAATACTACTACTAGTAGTCGATGTGTTGCGAATGCGATTGTCACTTCTCTTGCTCTCTTCAAAAATAAATGCCGAAAAACCAAAAAAATGGCGAAAGCAACGGTGGTTTTGCCTAAATCCATTAAATTTGGCGCCGGCACGAGACGTGGATAAATTGTACCGGAGCTACGTACCGCGCCGTATACCGTGGTACCAGTTTAGCGTGGGAGGAGACCCAGCGCCACCACGTGGTCAGGATATTCATCATGGATTCGATTCAACACAAGTAGATCTAGACTGCGCAATTTGAGCATGATGCGGTACCGTACATGGAAGGGGTTTGTTCTACGTAGCGCACCTAGTGGTCAGGATATTCATGGATCAAAACAACTAGCTAACTTGTTTCAAAAGTACCGGTACGCAAGCTAGGCATGAGACGGACGGCTACATGGAACCCGCTCAAACAAAAATCTCTAGGGCACTCCCCGCCTTTGGGGCTGTCCTCCATCCACCTCTCAAAGCAATTCGGTTCACCTGGGTTCCACAAGGCTCTGCAAGCAAAGTCATGGTAGCTGATAAGAATCTATAAATCGTTACTGTAGGGTTGCACAAGGCTCTGGTTCGTGCAGTTCCCGTAAGTCAGAGCCGCTGGAATATCACGGGGCGGCACATTGATTGGCGGTCCCCCGTCCGACGAGATGACACTAAACCCACCAAACTCGGTTGGATAGATCATCAGGATACCGCAGTCGAGGGCGACAGTAGGAAGACAAAGGTCTTCGATAACGGTAGCCTTGTCATGGTGCGTTTCGGAAGCCTCCTTGGCACCAGGGAAATTTGGGAAGTAGTATGGACCGCCTCCAAAGTTGAAGATCTCGCCGTCAGGGCTCGCAGTTTCAAGCGTCCACCTTGTTACTTCCGGCTTGATTGTGAAAGTCAGTCGAAAATAAATTTCATCGGATTGGCAGGGAAGCGGTGGGTATTCGTACGTTTGAATCGAACCCGAAAGGTCAGCAGCGACAAGGGGTAACCCTACTGCCAACTCACTGCCACCCTGTGAAAGCGCGAGTGGGCCTTCTGGGGACCCTCTCACCATTATTTCCTCTCGCCTTTCCCACGTGGAATTTGTCCAAGCGAAGGTTGCAATGTTGTTTTCGTCCGACGGCACTCGAATGTTGAGGGCGACAATGTTACCTTCTGGGGAGAGAGTCACACTGTCTATGCTACAATTGCGTTCTGGATCCCGAAGTAGATCTACCTCTGACTGAAGCACGTCTGCTTCTCGTCGAGCCCATTCGTCTGCTTCGGCGTTCCAGTCCACAACATGGACTTCGTCACCGGTGGAATAAAGCAGAGTTGACCCATCTTCCGAGAGCTCTATCATATCTGTTCGTGGATGATTGTCCGAGCACAGAGTATCTTCAATCGGGTGCCCTCGAGTCGTCCAGTCCGTCCCATTGAATTGATATACAAGCACGGTTACAATTTGAAGCGCGCTAACGTCGCTTAATACCAATGCTAGAGTATCGCCACTCCCTGATAGACTCATAGCAAGTATAAGCTTTAAAACGGAGATGTGTCGAAGCAAAGCAAAGCACCAGAGTGAGCACAACAATAAGAAAGAAGAAAACCGAAGTCCCTTTCACCTTACCTGGTTTGGTGAAGCCGTTGGAAAAGCAGATGGCTCGATACTAGGTTCGCTGGACGGGAAAGCCGAGGGTTCGAAGCTGGCGCTGGGCTGTTCGGTTGGTTCGGAAGAAGGCGCGGTGCTTGGTACAGGCAGGGTGCTGAGTATGAATTCCTTGTCGGGGCCCAGACTTGGTGCCTGGGTGGAGTCAATACTTCCATTGATTGGTCCTGCCGCCGACATAGGGAAGCTTGCATTGGATAGACCCAGAGTGAATACTACCGGGACTGCAAAATTGTCTTCTTCATCGTATCGATATTTCTCTGGTATTATCGTCTCGTTGTTTCGCTCCCAAGCAACGGAGCCTCTGGAGTCCCGCCCAGCCCTGAAAATCTCGACGAAACCACCTTGATAGGGGGCGCCACGAGAAGAAACAGCAATGACGTCTCCATTGGTGCTTATCCCTAATGAATCCCCGAACAAGTCCGAGTAAGCCTCAGGTGGACCTTCCAGGGTGTGGATGGAGCAACCATCGTCGGTGCAAAAGTAAGCTCGCAAGCTCGTGATGCCTTTGCAAGACACAACAATCACAGCTGGTGGTTGAAATATTGGATTGCTCGAAAAAGGGCCGGTAGCCATGGTGATTGCGGTAACAAGACAAGTTCCGAGCATTTCACGCTGGATCCACTGAGCGCCAACCTGGTCGAACAGTCCCAGTTCCCCATCGTTCATCACTGCTGCCATGACGCTGCCCGTGCCGGAGAGAGCGAATTGTCGACCAGCCTCTGCAAATGGTTCACCACGAACAGTCTCAGACGGAATTGGGTCGTCACTTTGGCAGTTGAAAAAGCCAGTGTCCAAGAATCCACTGGGATCCCGTCCACAAATCGCTTCTGCAGTACTTATGCAAGTCCCCCTGCAACAGTCGCCGCCATCCCGATCAAAGCCCACTGTATTGAAGAAAGTATCGCACCGGCCATTGCCAATTGGTGGCACCTCGCAAAGGCCACCCGCAGACCCTTGTGAACAGTTACAAGTGTTGCTGTGTCCCTCCAAACAAATTCCATCATAACTATCAATCAGGTACCCAGAAGGAACAGATTGAGGAAGATGCCGTACAATCAAGAGTGTTTATTTTGCCCGTGGTGCAATCATCAAGGGACTTACAGACATGGATTTGTATTGTTGTTGCACTCAGTACAAAGCAACACTCCCTGAGACTGCTGGGGTGCCGCGGCCTGAATCCCAGGACCGGTGCTGGGTTTGCTAGGTTCCGATGAATACCATACCAACCCTTCTGGGGATGGGTTGGACTTGATGTCGCCAACCGGTTCGCTCAAGAAGCCAGCTTTAAAGTTGGAAAAGTGAGCGTGAAATCTGGCAAGATAGGACTCCAAGTCTTCTGCAAATTCCGGGTCTTGAAAAGCACGCGAGAAAGCAAGCGCCCAACGTCTCCCTGTGAAAAAGATCATATCGAATTCACCTTGCTGTTGAGGTTGACTCAATCGTAGAGAATCTGTTTGAGTGATGTAGACCGGGCGGTCGTAGACGATCGCTGTCTCGTTTCCAAAGCGAAGGAGTTCAAATTGTTCTCTTTCCAACAAGGAGGAGGACAAACAAACACACAGGAAGTCAGGATGCGGAGGATTCTTTGGAAAATCTTCTTTACCAGGAGAGATCGAGGCATGAGTATACTTACGACCATTTGCGGTCGATACCTCGAAAATCCCCCATTCGTCCATCCACTTCCAAAGTATTACAAGGTCTTGGAAATTCACATTCATCACCAAAAAACCCTTCTTCGCATTGGCATGCTCCCTGTTCACAAGTGCCATGTAGTCCGCATAGCTTCTCGTCCTCGGTGCACGACCATCCGTGAATATCTATGAACGGCATTGGCACCGTTCGTCCACCGGGGTTCTTGGCAAACCACTTCGAAGTTGCTGTGGTGGTGATATCGAATTCGATCGTAGCAGAACTCCTGGCATGCCAGTTGCAAGGGTCAAACTCGTTCACGGAGACCCCCCATTGAAACGTCCAAGCCCCGATTTGGGGACAATAACTAAACAGTGCTTGCTGTGACCTCCGTTCGTAATACATAGCATGCGCCGATCGGAACATTCCTCCTTCCCCGGAGTGTTGAATATCGTAATAGCCACTGAAGGTTCCCAGCGCAGGATGGACTTGATCATCAAATTCCACTCGAATGGTGTTGGGCAAATATGCACCTGTGGTTTGCAAACTGACGACCAATCCCCACATTCCAATCAATCCTGCAAACAACACAAGCATAAAGAGTGAATGGAATAAGCGGCGATACCAGATGGGTGGAGGATTTGGATTGTCGGCAAGGCCGATAAGACGGACGTTTCTTTCCACTTGTTTTCCCAGCCATCCTCGTTTACCCAAGTAGAAAAAGCGATCATCAATGGTGGCAATGAAGTTGACTGCTGCGTAATTCAAGAGCACGCCAAGGACATCTTCAGATTGCATTATCATGACAAAAGTCAAGAACTGAGCGTAGCAGCCCATGGTAAGGATGAAACACAAGCAAATGTACCACCGTGCTTTCAGTCCATGGGTAGCACATTCGGGAAAGGATCGTCTGAGTTCTTCTTCGTCGAATCCATTGCGGAATGTATAGAGGGCATTGACAATGCTCTCCTGAACTAGTATCGAGTAAACCAGACTCAACAATTGAGTGGCCCGTACCGATGAGGTGACATTGGGTGGAAATTTGAATGGATTGTACTCATCTGTCATCACAACGAAGCAATGTTAATCTTTTAAAATCAAAGATCAAAGCCCACACCAATACACCGTATGTATAAGATCCAGACTCTTACACACTCACCATCGTTGCGAAAGTCCAGCACACTGACAGAGACGGCGATATAACTTGCCACTTGAAGTGTTAAAACCAAAGCATTGACAATATTGGTCATGTTGCCTAATGAGGTAGAAACCAAAAAGCTGTACGTCGTGGTGGGAATGAGATTTTCATCGTGGACATAGCCTTTGATGGCTCGCATGGCCGTAATGGAATCCAAAAAGGGATAGGCTTCATCTTCCTCCAGGGGAAAGTTGGCCTGGACAGGCGTCCAATCTCTGTCATTCTCTTCATTAATGGTTTCTCTGGGTGTTACTGGTGCTTCTACTTCCTCTTCCTCTTCCTCTTCCTCTTCGACAACGCCATCTGGATTTAGCTTGGTAATGCTATGTCTGCTTGGCAGGCGGATGGTGTTCCGTCGAAGTGCTGCCGATTGATACCGGTGCAAGGATCGACGAGGATTGGTGCCAGTACCAGTAGGCTGATATTCGCCTTCTTGGGTGGTGAAAGCGGTGGTGAAAGAGGAGGACGCCATGGCTCAGTTCCAACACAGCACACGAGGTGGTTGGTTTTGATTTGGAACTTGTGACAGCTCTTGTGACTGTTTTCGTCGAGTGACAGCCAGAGTCTTTTGTCAGTCTTCATCGAGTGCTGTGCCGGTCCACTGCCTCCGATCTCGGAACATGCTTTGCAAAATACGTACAAAAATGAAGCTGACGTCATCTACAGTTGGATCACCATGACGTCATGAATGGTCAATCTATTCTAGAGTTTAAAATAGCAAAGCTGGTAAAGGCTGGCCAATTCCAATTTGATTTTCTCCATTCCCAACAAGGACATACCGGTACGACTGTACAGGCTGAATCTAAGCTATCGAGACAAACGCAAGCCCGATCCCGGTAAGACACTCGAATGCGAACCGGAACCTCTTGGAACGTTCCGCGAAAAGACTTAAGGGACTTATATAGCCTTAACCTTAAGCTCAACTGACATCACTCGATCGATCGATCCAAGCCACTCGTATCTTCTTTCATTATTTCGTTCGATACCTCTATCTTTACTCTATCAAGATGATGCTACTCCTCTATAGCGGTTACTCCTCTTTTAACAAAGGCTACTACTCACCACCATGACAGGATCCTCTTGTTTGCCTAGCGGCAGTAGCGGCCGATCGTCGTATCGACCGTTCGATCAATCGGCCGACGGATTCGGTGTTCGGTGACTGATGACTTCTTCTTCCACGGAGCAGCCATGACACCTCCTCTTCACGGAGCGACCATGCCGCCTCCTCTTCCACGGAGCGACCGACAACAACAACAAGCGGCTACGGTTAATGCAACAACAAAGGATTTCATTGCCTTGAAGCCAGAGTGAGTGCCAACCTCAATTTCATGGGAGTTGCAGAGTATGTGCTGCCAATTCTCATCATCTTTGATGTCTGGAAGAGCAGGTGCTTTCTTGGATCTAGAGAGGAATATCAACCTTCTCCTCTTTTTCTTCACTCTGATGCCATTGAATTTGTATCCTTTGGATGTGGCATCCTGTGAGAATTGAAAAGGTTTGCTGATTTTGAAATTCTCCTATGGCCACATCTTCTGACTGTACATCATATCTCTTACAGATGACTTCTTGGAGGGCATCAAGGGTCAACCAACAGTCCTTGAAGGGAGACACTTTGTCGTCATCGTCGGCATAAAGGAGATCAAGCACAAATCCAGCCAGGAATTCTCTGCTGAGCTCCATGGCAAAGGTTGGAGATGGCCTATCCCGCGCAAGGAGAGTGCCTGTGAGTGTGTTGGGGAGCTAGTCCTCTGACCGGATAGGCCAGAACAATATATTGGTTAAGCTAGAGACCATTTGGCCAACACTGTTGCCATGGTGGTAAAATTGATTTTTTCTTTGTTCTTTGTTATTCTTTGGTGCTCTGCTGTTTGGCGGCAAATCAAGCACGATTCGCGAAATGACCACTTCTGGGTTCCCATTTCCGAAAACCGAAAAATAACCGTAAAAAATGCTCACATTTTACACCTGTCAGCGGTAAAAGAAGTCATCCTGTACTACATGTAGCCAGTGCTTCAATCACGACGGTAGCTAGCTAGGATAGGCCCTGACACAAGGCGCTTCCTGGCAGGTGTAGGCGCAATGCAAGACACTACAGTAACAACATCAGCTCCCTCAACTTGACCGTCCCAAAAACAAAACGCCGTGGCGCCGTTGGGAAAGTGGCAGTTGCCTTCGGCATACCGTACCACCGCATTTCGCTTTCTGACGCTGGAGATTTGTCGTTTCCGAAGTTGCCAGCTACAAACAAATCTGCTCGCCACCATACTTTGCATTGACTCCTTGAGTAAAGCGTCGCTAGTGTGTGTATCCAACCTCAGGAAGTACGGTATCTCTTGCATCACTTGGCTGGACGGGATCTAGAAAGCCAGTTTGTACATCCTTGTTGATCTGCCCCAGAGGAGCAAGAACAGATGCGATAATCGGAGACCAGAGAGGCATGACATTGGGCGTGGTAGTTGCAGCCCCCATTCCACCAGCACCAGCCAACAATACATTGTTGGCTCAGGACCTCTGTGGAAACGTCATTCGTGGCAAAATACTTAAGAGACGATACACCGAGGAATAGGAGACGATCGAAATGATTTAGGAGACGAAAGCAATCGTCTCCTATATTTAGGAGACGATTCAGTAGGAGACATTCCAATTAGGAGACGAAAATTTCGAAATAGGAGATGATCCAAAAGATTTAGGAGACGATACCATACAGTTTACATGGTACACTTAGGAGACGATCCGTTGAGAATAGGAGACGATCCGTTGAAAATAGGAGACGTTTTAAGAGGAGACAAAAGATTTAGGGGACGATCCGTTTCGTCTCCTATTTTTAGGAGACGAAATCCATTAAATAGGAGACGATCAAAAGGATTTAGGAGACGAAAAGTAGCACGACTCGAGTTTCCACAGAGGTCCAGTGGGTTGAAGGGAGACGTTTTGGTGTCTTCTTGAATGGCTGGTGACGCAAGGACCCTGCCTCAGCTTCACGAGACTGGCTGGCCGCGAACTCAAACTTTTCCTCGCTGTGTTGACTGCTTCTTCCATGACGGCGGCGTTGCAAGTGCCTCCCTCCATACTCACCCCCATTTCGTACATCTCCAGGAAGTCCCCCGATTGGCGATCGTGGAAGTCGCAAAAGCCGTTAAAGTCGCGCAAGTCGTGCAAGTCGCGATTTAAGTCGTTCCAAGTCGCTTAAAGTCGCATCAAGTCGCGCAAGTCGCGTTTAAAGTCGTTCCAAGTCGCGATTTTTTACTAGTAAAAAGCAAGTAAAGTCGCACCAAGTCGGGCTAGTCGCGAAAGTCGTGCTTCAAGTCGCGATTTAAGGCTTCAAGTCGCGATTTTAAATTGCGACTTAGAAACCGCGAATAGCGCGACTTGGCTTTCCAGTGGCGAAAGTGATGTCATCGGGGGACTTCCAGGACCAACACATGTCCTGGACGGACCTACGGCTCTCGAGGAGCGACCCGCAGCCGAACCCAATCCAGGCCCAACTCCAGGTTTGTCCTTTTAAAACTGTGTCCACAGTGTATTCCTTACCCCCCCCTGCCTGTACGGTATGAGGAGTGTGGCGTGGACTGTTTGCAGCGAGTTGTTGGTCCCCCGAAGCGCGAGCAGCACTTTGGTATACTTGGCTAGCTAGCTAGCTAGCTAGATCGGAGAGCTGCATTGCTTTTGGAGTCAAAAGGCGAAAGTGTTCGTATCAAGAAGTATTCGTTATGATTGGAAGTAGAGGTTATGAACTATAGTAGTAGTAGTAGACTTTGGTTGGTACTTTAAGTTATGCAGATGCGGCCGCGATAATGCCCGGACCATCCGCCCCCAAGACGTCGAGATTGACCACCAAAAAGAGCAAATCCTGTGGTTGCAAGAGATTGCTATCGGAATGCGCGAGCACCCATCGAAGGCGTTCCAGGCAGTACTGGGTCATAATGGGCGAATTGGCAAAGGCATAGATATTGGCCATGTTGTTGAAGAGCGCATACAAGAGCCAATGGTGGACATCCCAACAGCTATTGTTACTGCTGCTTGTGTTGGTTTGTCGTTGGAGGTCATGAAGGAGCACTCCATGTGCCACTTCGTAGGTTTCCAATGCCTTGCGAAGGGACTGGCCACACGAGTATTGCAGTCCGTAGTTGTGCAAGACCAAGCCCATATTGTAGAGGAGACTGGCGTAAAAGATATCGTAGTGTTCCCGAGGCAAGGTGCTGTTAGCAGACGATGATGATTGGTCATCTTGCTGTTCGTGGGGAAAGACGAGGACTTGATTGAAGAGGGTAGCCACGTGTTCTGGGTAGGTATCAGAGGTTGGAGTTTCAAAGGGAATGGCGAGGGCATGTGGAGCAGGAGACTGACTACTAGTAGACGATTGGGTTTGTCTGGGAAGTTGTAGGAGGGACGAGGGATCAGTGGATGATGACGGAGGCAAGGAGGGGGCTTGTGGGACAGTACTACTGGTGGTAGTAGCAGCAGTATCCCTTTCGGCAGGCGCAGCACTCTTTTGACGCTGCTTCTTGAGCGGAGGCATCAGATCACCCACTTCATCAGTCTCTTCTTCCTTCTCGTTGTCTCTGGATCGCTTGCTGGATTCCAGGCTGCTTCTGCTGTCGACGTCGCTGCTATCCTTGTCGTTGCTGGGACTGCCAGTACTCGCGATGACAGCGCCTTGTGACTCGGTCAATTGCTTCTTGTGTTGCTTGGTAATGTACGTCAACAAGTTGGCCATGGACGCCTGGAAGTTGTCCATTGCTTCTTGACGCTTGCCGTCACGAAACATCGTGATACCACGGGTGTTGAGCTCGAGAATGGTGTTGGGGTCGCACATCTTGGGGTTGGCTATTAGCTGTTGTTGGTTGACAAGGAAGTGGCAAGGTATCACTATAGTTGTTGAATTTATGAGACTTCCAATTGGGAGACCAAGGCTAAAAAAAGGCAACACTTCAGCAGCGCTGATGGAGGCAACGCCACAGTAAGTAGGTAAGGCTCTCTGCCGGAACGTAAGTACAAGTAGATAAGCAGTTTGAACCGCAAAACTCCGCCAGCGAACATTCATGAACAGAATGTCTCTCTTGGGTTTCTAAGATGCTTGTAAAGGACTCTTGTACTCACAAAGCTACCATTCGGCCTATTCATACAAAACTAATGGGTAAGTTGGACATACCCACTTCGGGTTGTGTCCAAGATAGGACAATATTATTTCAATATTTATTTATTTAGCGTAGCAAGTGTATTGTCCAACGGTTCAACCTTCGGTCAGCACGATGCGCCACCTTCAGTCTACCTTCAACCATTGTTTAATGCCGTTCGATCGTTACAAGTTTTAGCTAAATGCAAGTGTCTTGATGAACTAACAATGGTAGAATTGAAGATAGCCAGAGATTTAGACAGTCCAGGCGAGGATCTTATCGATCACACATCAGCTGAAATAATAAACTTACAGTGCAATTCGTACCAGACTCACCTTGGAAGCAAAATTTTATTATTCGAGCACGAGTCCTCGACTCGCTTTAGAACTTCCTTGAAGCACGCTGGGTAACCCCAAGAGCTCCCAAGTGTCTTGTTGTAACCGTGGCTGGTACGATTGCTTCGTTTGGATGGTCAAACCTAGTAAATCTGTACTACTACCTAGTAAACTAGTTGGAACATTTGGCAGAACACCCTGAATGTCATCACACGTGAGGTCATTAACTATGAAGATGAACAGTACATCAACCAAACAATGGATAATCATTTGGACCGTCTTTAGACGTACCTCAACACGTAAGCAAGCGTTCCAGCAATAAAGAACAGCAAGAATCCATTCGAACTTCGATCTTTCTAAAATCGAGTGTAAATCTTGCCCATCTCAGCAATCTGGCCCAAGCAATTTTCTGTCTTTGGCAGCTCTTTGTTGCAGCTCTTTTTTGCTGGTGATTGGGATGTTGATTGTTCCAATTGAGAGCTCGTCCAGCAGCGCTAGAACTCCAACATGAGTCACATTAAATTTTTCAAAGCCTATCGCGACTGAGGTAACCTTGAAGCATCTTCTTCATCTACCGGTACAGTCGTACCTAGTGTGGCCGGTGTGGCCCAATCGCCCAATCTGTACTGTACTGCTTACCGGTAGCTCCTTTGACCGTGAAGCCGTGAAGTCTACCAGCCCCTTTGTACCTATAAAGATCCAGTTATTAATAGAGTCAAGAGTCTGTAGACTTTGGCTGGAAGCTGTTACTGTACTCCAGTAGCTCTGAAGAGGAAGCGACAGGATGTACTGGATGCGTGAACCGATCGCTTGCTGGGCGGAACAGTGATTGCACGGCTTGTTGTTTGCTTGCAGCTCACTTTGTCTCTCTCGGATCAGACTCGAAGCAATCCAAACGAGATCACACTAGTTCACGATGCAGAAGCCTGTAGTCACCGTATTCAATGAACAGTGTCAAGCACTTCTTTTGGGTGGCTGAGCAGTTGTTTTGGTCACCAATAGTAGCTCGACTCAACCCGTGGTCGCGCGTACTGCAGTATCAACATTGGAATGATATAGCACTGGCTGGTGGCTACCTGCCTCCTATTTGTATCATTGGACGCCTGCCTCCTATTTGTCAGAACCAATGTGTGCTGGCAGGAGGCAGACGTGACCATTTGGATGGAAGAAAGTTATCGGGACAGCAGCCCCATACACAAGTGTACTCTTCAGTGCCTACATTTTAGCTCCTCGACTGTTTATCTCGCCTGGGAGGACCTGAGCTGGACAACTGATTGGTTTTGAGACCGCTACTGTGTGGTACGGTACTGGAAAGTGTGGCAAAAGTTGAATTGGCGATGAAAACTGTTGAATTTCCAGCCGGATTCCACTTTTCAACAGTGTTGAATTTCAAAAGTGTTGAAAAAAGTGTTGAATATTATTCAACACAGTGTTGAATCTATTCAACACTTTGTTCAACAGTAATTCAACAGATTGCTAGTCATAATGGTGCATATCTCAACACTTTATTCAACAGTAATTCAACAAGTGTTGAATCAGATTCAACAGTTTTTTCAACAGTTGTTGAATCAAAATTCAACACTTTTGCTGGTTTCAACAGTTACAAAGTGTTGAATTCCCCTCCTCCCTCGCCAAATTCAGCTTTTGCCACACTTTCCTGGCGCTGGTGGTGCGGTGGTGCTCCCTCCTTCCACCGACCACGACCCAAAAGGTTCGGTCCCACATCCTGATATCCAAATCTCCAACTCTAATAGGATATCCACCAACGAACCCTGCCCTTCAATCTCCAACGTCCAACGTCACAGCTGTTGGATGCTTGCAGCTTGCATCCTTGGTTCGAGTATTGTAGAAGCAGACAACTACCTTCATAGTGGGACCACAGCTACAGCTACCTCCTGATCGTAACCATGTTGAAGATATTCGCGGGCAGTTTGGGAGCCTTCCTTGTGGCTTTCCTGGGAGTATCCCTGTTGGAAAGTGCTGCAGCCTTCACCTCGTCTTCAAGCACTGCAAATGCTGCATCCAGATCTTTGTCCACAGCCACGGAACTCTCAGTTGCCTCCGAGTCCAAGACGGACGGTGTCGTGGGCGTATCGACATCCACCTTTTCTCCTACGGATTGGGTGCGCTCCGATAGGAAACCTCGATCCAAATGTGGACCTTGTCCAGATGATGACGAAGAAGACGATGAAGACAACGACAATAAGCAAATGGACCGCCGAGAAGCTGCCTTTGCCATGTTGGGGACTCTGTGGGCGACTACTTCTACGGCTGCCACGCTCTTTTCATCGCCCGAGCCGTCTCATGCCGTCTATGGAGCCGATGCCAAGATTGAATTGCCCAACATGGCCGAAAACATGGCGAATCGAAACAACAAGCAGTGTCTCGTAGAAAGCTTGGGAAATCGAGAATGTCTTGTCTACATGGACCCTGATAACAAACTCTATCAAGGTGTCGATTCCCAAAAATTGTTGCAAAAAATTGACTTGTCGTCCGTCTCCTTGACCAAAATTCCAGAATTGGTCGAAGCCAAAAAGTGGTCGGGCGTCAAGAGCATCATCTCGGGTCAAATGGGAGAGCTACTGACCACCATGAATACACTGGCTCCACTCTCGACGCAAGATGCAGGACGATCCGCTACGTTGGCCAAGCAGGTCAAGTTGCAAGTATTTGCCATTGACGCGGCGGCCGACCGAAAAGATGGAGCGAACATTCTCAAGTCGCATCAAGCTGCCACCGATGCTCTCGTGTCATTTGTACAGTCGCTATAGTAGTAATGCTGGATAAGCAAAACCGAGAGCGTTGCCCACGCAAAGTGTTCCGCTTTAGTCCAACACATTGGTTCTCTATCAGTCATTGAACTCGTCGGTTGCATGTCGAGCTGGACTCGGCATCTAAAAAAGTTTCCGTCTGGCTATCGTGTAGCAACTTTGATGTCGCATTTTGGATGACACGGGCTCATCAATCGTTAGAATATGAATATCACAGCAAGATCAGGAGCAAGCTAGCGGCACAGAACAGAGTGAATTATCGAAGATCACTTCCCTTGTCCGTAGCTGGTACCGGTACCTTAATTCGGTCAAAGGATGATTGATTCAATCATTATCGGATTTTCCTTATGTCTTTCCGAGCAATCCTTCAAGTTGCATGCATTGGAGCATGAAGTGAACCGTACCGGTACCTGGTATTATGGGAAAGTCAGACTGGCCACCAACAAGGGCTGATTCGATTCGATTCCTCTGTCAAGTGCCAAGAACCATCGCTGTCGCTCCGACGGTAGCTCATGCCCGAAGGAAACCGGCTCGCCTCCAACTAACTGGGCCTGCTCTCTTGAAAGGATGCATCAGTCCTCCAAGACAACGAAGGGAGCCTAAGGGCGTGAGTTATCATGACTGTACAGTATAGGAATGATTTATGATTATCTCTGCACAACGCGACGATAACGAATGATTTGGCGAGATCCTGGGCAGACATTGTCGCGAAGCCACTGTCTCACTTCAAATTCATTAGCATTGCGATATGTCTGTGCGCTCCACGGACAGCCGTTCGCACGTGCCCACTTTAAAACTTCCAAATGGTCACCTCCAGCAGCAAATGCGCATGTTCTTTCATTCCACGGACAGCCGTTTGCACAAGCCCACTTTAAAACTTCCAAACAGCCCATTTCAGCAGCAGCGGTACACGTCTCTGCATTCCATGGACAACCATTTTCACGGGCCCACCTTAAAAGTTCCAAATGGCCATTTAGAGCAGCGCTTGAGCATGGATCACTTCTAAGTGGCCATAGTCAGCAGCAGTTTGATATGTCTCTTCATTCCATGGACAACCATTTTCATGTAACCACTTCAAGGCTTCCAAATGGCCATTTCGAGCAGCACAAGCACATGTTGATGCATGCCATGGACAACCGTTTTCACGAGCCCACTTTAAAAGTTCCAAATTCCCATTTAGAGCAGCATAGCATGTTTTCATCCATCGACAACCATTTTCATGCTACCATTGGAGAGCTTCCAAGTGTCCACTTTCAGCAGCACAAGCACATGTCCAACGTTCCATGGAAGCCATTTTCATGAGCCCACTTTAGATTCCATTCGACCATTTCGAGCAGCTCTGGCACATGTACATGCACTCCATGGACAACCATTTTCACGAGCCCACTGCAGCATCTCAAAATGAATACTTTCAGCAGCTCAGCACATGTTGATGCACTCCATGGACAACCATTTTCACGAGCCCACTGCAGAATTTCAAAATGAATACTTTCAGTAGCTCCAGCACATGTTGATGCAATCCATGGACAACCATTTTCACGAGCCCACTGCAGAATTTCAAAATGGCCACCTACAGCAGCACCGAAACATGTTTGTCCATCCCATGGACATCCATTTCCACGGGCCCACTTTAGAATTCCCAAATGGCACCTTCAGCGGCACAGGCACATGTATCTGCATCCATGGACACCATTTCAGAGCCCACTTTAGAATTTCCAAATAGCCTCTTAGAGCAGCGCAGGCACACGTGGATTCATCCCATGGACAACCATTTCACGAGCCCACTTTAGATTTCCAAATGACCACCTCCAGCAGCACCTTCACATGTCCCTTCGTCCCATGGACAACCGTTTTCATGAGCCCACTTTGAAATGTCCAAAAGTCCATTTGAAGCAGCATTGGCACATGTATATTTATTCCATGGACAACCATTCTTTCTTAACCATTGGAGCATTTCAAATGACCATTTTTAGCAGCTCCAGCACATGTTCTCATTCCATGGAATCCTTGTTGGCGTGCCAACTTCATGACAGTAAGATTTCCAATTTTTGCAATTTCAGTGCAAACATGGAGCACGAGCAGGTGTCTAATGGTTGGAAATGTCCTTGAGCCAGAATTCTGCTCGCTGTTGGTTAGAGAATGTTTCGCTGTAAAGAGTATTGGTGATTGCTGCAGAGCGACAGTTGTAATCATCTGGGTCTTGCTGCTCGTTAATTTTTACCTTTCTCGGATTTTTCTCTAGTTCAATTTTGCTAGTAGAAATGTAATTCAATCCCAGAACCCAGTGGTACTGAGGCCCCCTGAAGGCAAGGGAATCCCACTGAATGCCCTGATCTACAAGGAATCAAGTGCAGGTTTGACCCCCAAGGAGCAAAAGTAGATAGCATAATCAGCTCACAATCTGAGCCAACCTGAACTAATAAAGACAAAGCAACAACCAAAGACTACTAGATATCACATTAACCTACCTACTTTTAGCTTATCAGGCGTGGTAGTTCAGCTACTTACTGTCCTAAGCGACCTACCAAATTCAACGAAAACACCTTACCAACCAAGCACATAATACCTTTCCCTCAATTGACAGTCCGTCGAAAGGGGAGCTTCCGTTGATAGCAACAACGATAAAAACAGTAGTCAACAGTGGATTGACGGCGATAGACCAACCAAACCAAGAAAAACTAAAGTCAACAGTGAATGGACTTTTGAACTGAACCGAACTAAAGATTGAATCAGAACGTGAGCGTAAGAA
>CAICTM010000949.1:0-41636 GCA_903772945.1 Seminavis robusta | reverse complement strand
TAACAGAAGCTGCCCAAGCACACGCCCGGCAGTGACAGAGCTCACTGAAGGCTAATTTCCCCTTGGCATGGAACTCCACAGCGCCACAAATACACCGACCAGTTTGGTCGATTACAAAATCATCCCCGATCTCATTGGCGAAAGGAGCAGGAGTCGTAGCCATCAAAGCACTGGTGCTCTGTGTTTGAGAAGCCGGGGCGAAAGCGGCGGCAGAGGCGACGAGGGAGGAAACAATAGTGGTCTTCATGGAGAAATCGCATATACAAGCAAACAAAAATTGCGTATCAACAGAGGCCGTCAAGCCAAGAGAAAGCTACGGTGGCTGCCAAAGATCAGCGCATGCGATGCTGCGGGGTGCAATCGCATGTTTCTGCTCTGAGAACCTTTGCAGTATCCTTGACGTTCTGGATAATACTGCAGGTATGGTATCTTCGGCAGCTCTTCGGCCAACATCCAACAATCACAAATTTGTGAGGTTAGATCTCAAGAAAAAATTGAGCCTTCAGCAAAACTTTTGGCCGAAACCTTCCGCTTTAATAATAATTAATAAAAAAAGAAATCGAAGCAAACAATTGATTACTTATGGAGTGGTTCACCGCGAATGGCAAAAGAGCTTGAGCCGAGCTGTTCGGAATGTACCGGTACTACTGGTATTAAATAGTACCTGTACGGTACCGCTGCAGTCTGTACGTGTACGTACGGTCCACCATGTCATACTAGTACTAGTAGTGCCGTATGGCTGTACGGTACAAACTCTACACACCGTCCACACCCAGTCCACTTTTTTAAAACTCGCAACGAACCCAATTCCAGTTGACAAGCCAAAGATCCAGCAAAAATGGCGAGAAGAAAAAAATATCCATGATGGATGGATGCTCTCTTCCTGCAAACAAACGACGATCGCATATTTCCTTCTGCAGAGAAGACAATGCGACACTCATAAAGAATAGAAGAACTAATAGTCAGTATCATGAAGTTTCAAGTTGGACTGATCCTCTTGACATCCCTCGCGGCTGTCGGCTCTGCCAAGGAGTTCTTCAACCGCGAGATTTACAAAGACAAGACAGGTCTTCTTGGGCGCCGTATTCATCACACTTACGAGGCGCCGGAGGACAGAGACGAGGATAGACGCCGTGGCCTCAAGGGCGGTTCGCCACCGGTTCATGTGATTGGCGTGGAAATATCAGAACTGGACTACAAGACAGGAAAAGACAAAGTTGTCGTTGTCAATGGACTTGGCAAAATGATCCATGGTCGGTGTTCCCAATGCATGACGCAGGTATTCCAAAAGCCACAGGGAGAGAATTACGTAGCGCTATTCCCACCCACCTTTCGGATTGGTGGCGACGATTCGTTGGAGCAGAAACTTCCTGACTACTATCTTCCTCGAATGCACACCAACTACGAAAACCGAGCGAGAGACGCAACTGACTCGCTACCAAAATTCAAGACGTTTCCTCCTGACAATGAAGTGAACGCGGATGGCAGCTTGAAGAATGTAGAATGATGGGTATGTCCATCGTTTGAAATGCCTCGATGGCTTGCCAACCGACGTCGCTCGTCCGGATTGCAATGAGTGTTTTTCTTTTGAAAGTGAAGGTATCCACAACTTGCGAATGACAAATTGCATTGCGAGGGGGCTGGCATCTCTTAATGACGACATGTCCGAGGATCATTGCTCATTGTCTTGACGTGTGAATCAACAACCGACACGTGTTCTTGCAAAGTCTGTCCAGAAATCGGAACTGCGATGCGGAAAGCTTGATGAGAGAAGAGCTGGACGAGATTGGAAGCAACTAAAAAAACCTGAAGATCCTGAGTTGCGCACCAGTGAGAGACAGAGGGGCGGGCAGATTGAGTTCACAGAGCATGATGAGGCAGCAGTAGAGAAGTAGACTACTAGCTATTACCGGTACCCGTACCGGTATGCACGATTTTTGCAAACTCAAAGCTCCGGATACACAGCTTCTGCCGGCTTATTTATTAACAAGATGAAACTTTCAAGACGTCTTGTGTCCTGATGAAGGTTTCCCTGAAAACCTGAATTGTCTCCTGTTTAGAATATAGTTGGCTTTGGTAAGTTGTATTCCACCACCATGGACTCCTTTGAGGAGTGGGTAAAGACCGCTGATTATCCATGCTTTCGAGAATGGGGGGAGAAAGCGGTAGCGCTAGGCGCATCCTGGGATTCTTTCCGCCGAGAGGACAAGAATGCCATAGTAGAGGATCTCATCACTGGAGGCATCCCCATACTAACTGCTCGAGATATGGTAGCCATAGCAACCAAGGAAGTCGACAAGAGCAAATCGCCGATGGCTATCTTCTGGGATCTGGAAAATATGCCTGTGCCTACAGATACGAGTGGGCGGGACATTACGACCAGTCTCAAATCCATCCTCGCGCCACATGGGGATCTTATTCAGTTTCGCGGCTATGCAAGTATTGGGTTGAATAATATCCCCCAAGAGAAGAGGTCCGATCTGCAGCTATCAGGTATGACGAACTGCTTTTATGTGTTGTGGAGGGATCATCACGCCACCGAACTTACTAACGAGTCGTACACTCAGGATGTCACCTGGTCGATTGCCCACATCATGGCAGGAAAGAAGTTGCGGACAAGATGATCATAGTCGACGCTATGCACTTTGCCTTTCAGCACCCGGAATGCGCCACGCTTTGCTTCATAACTGGAGACGTGGACTATGCATACCTCCTGGCAACTCTCCAACGCCCTCAATGGAGGACCATTGTTATTTCTCGAGGGACAATGCAGTCCATGTTACATGTCAACTCCGATATGAAGATGCGTTGGGAAACAGACATACTTCAGCCAATATATGGCCGAATCACACCTGAAACGCAGTCAGTGGAGGAATCGTCACAATCAAAGGCCAGTTTCACGAACGCGTGGGACAAACCATTTCGTCCTCTGCCTGCAGACGAGGCATGGAAAGACGACGTCGAGCTCTTACACACTGTCCTCAAGGCGGCGAGCCAAAAGAGTGGTACCCTGGCACCCTTGAAGTCGGCAATCGGTATTGCACTGCGCAGCACCAACCCAGGTCGATTTCCTCAACGAATTTCCATTCAAAATTTCCTCGCGAGGGCCATCGACGAGGGTGTCGTCATTGAGAATGGCGACGGGGCGCTGAAGACTCTTTGTCTCCCACTACATGCTGGTCATCCGACTACGATACCGGCTCTATCCTTGTCGAAGAAGCTGCCCTCTGGGCTTCAAAGTTTTCCGCCAAAGGTACTGGATGCAGCTTCAAAGGCACCCTTCATTGTTCTGCTTCGCAAGATGCATTGCCCTCCAAACAAGACGCCCCCTAGTAAAGCATTCATTCAGTCTTCTCCTGACTGGCTGTTTTACATGTTTCCAACTCAAGCCACAGCTCTAGATGCAGCCTCCGATCATCGCTGGTTGAGTCAGGGCACATTCATTGATATTCGTCAGATCCCTCCCCCATTGATGCAAGAAATCACCATTCCTGATCAGCATGCCACAACTTCTCGGTCTGGTAATGGTGCAACTATGAGGAAGTGTGGCCCTTGTGGCGCTATGGCTCCACAGTCTGACGGTTTCTTCTCCGACTGTGGTACGCAGTTCTTTTGCTCTGGTGAATGTCGAGACTGGATCCACGAGGACGCCGGAACTAAGGAGAGAGGTGTGGATCTAGTGGTTGAGACCCTAGAGTTCTTGGCAAATTGTGATGATCTCTACTGCCAGATGACAATGTTGGGAAAGCTCTTGACACAGCGGTACCCATCACTCTGCACATCGAGGCGGCTTACCAAACTATGGATATTGCATGCAGAGAACTCGAAGAGAGTTTTTACCTACAAGGTTACAAAACAAAAATTTGCAGCACTTCCTCGCTTTCGAAAGCTTATGTTGGAGTGCGGCCAAGACGAGAAAATCAGCACTGCCGTCGAGGAGGAGTTCGTCTACAATTTGCTATGGGAGGGGACTGGTTCGTACATTGATCGCAAGATTGTCAACCGGCGATTGCAGGAAAGCTTTGCTTCCATGCAAAAGCCTACATTTAGGCAACAGGTATTTGCCAATGCCAAAGCTAAGGACCGCTTCTTTCTTGCGAAAGGACCATTGAACCAAACCGTGGGGCTGTCTAAAGCAGCTGCTGAAGCTGGATTGGAGACGTCCTCAGCTCCTACTAGCCCAGTGAAACTGGCAAGCACCGAGAGCGGAGCAAAGTCTCCAGATGAGGTCTTTGATCATGATTCGGACTCGAGCGACGACGAACCTGATCTTTTGCGGCTCGTTGCTTCAAGGAAATAGTCCGAAACTTCCCTCTGAGTGGGAAATCCTAACTGTGTTACAAACTCATTTTAGGCAGGTTGTCAATCCTGATCTCACCTGTAGCGGCAATTCTTAGATGACTGTGCCAGTGATATGCCAGTGTTGCTTTGGCTGAATCCGTATCCTAGAGCCTACTAGAGGGAGCCTCGAAGAGTACTAGTACTGTACTGCACGAACTCATACGATTTTAGCAAAAAGTGACTGAACTAAGCAAGTTTACTCACAAACTGCGGAATCGCTAAAACACAGGCTTTACTCTGAGTGGTAACTTTTCGGTTGTTTGACTTTTTCATCCCCCTTGGGAATCATCAGTGCTTGGGCTATTGTGGTACTTATGAAATCGAGGTTTATGTGGGCATGCTCCGTATATTTCGTTGCAGGAGTTGATCAGCCAGTACGAACCACGTATGGCTACAAGAATAGTCAAGCCGACTCGGAAGCGAGGAGCTTGGAACGCATTGCCACAAGGATTTGCAAAGATACTGTAATAAGGGTACGTACAAAGATGGATTTGCTTGAATGTTCCTGATCCTAAAGCAAGATGGTACTAGTACTGGTACTTGAATTGAAATCCGCAATCGTCGTTGTGGGGAACACTTACATGTATTACTTGCTTCGAAAGTCGAAAGAGCTGTCATGGGGAATGTTGGTGTTTTTCTCGGAAGGGTTGGCTGAGTGAGCCAGTCACAGAATGTGTCACACATACTCCGTTCTTTGAAAAATTGAAACATGACTCAATCAATTAAAGGACCTTGCTCCAAGGCTCCCACGTTTTACAGCTCCTTCCTCTTCAAACTCCAAACTAAGGTTTGCTGTTGAGTTTGCCGAAGGGATGAATGATGCGATTGAAGGCCCAGCGAAGGAAAGCAAGAGAGTTTGGCGTTTGTCATTAGCTTTCTATCTGCACCGTAGAAGGATTCCTGTCCACCGTCACAAAAAGCAGCAGCTGCATCACAAAACGAAACATCACAAAAGCAAGGAGCTAAGCTCTACCAGGAAAAGAAAAAAATCATCAACCATGAACAAGTCAGTGCGCATTTCGGTTCCTCCCAAGAAAGATGAGAATCGCGGTCCATCGGGAATGGAAGATGAAGAAACTGGATTCAGCAAAGATTTGACGACCACCAGCAACTCTAGTGACGACGAAGATATGCTGTCAAGGAGGTATTCCGTCAATAAGTCCACCAACAGTCATCTCCACATGCTGACCACCTATCGAGTTGGAGAAAGCAAAGTGGAGAAGATGGCCACGAAAATCCAGAAACGGCTAGATGAGCGGGTTCCAGTGACCTTTAAAGCGAGGAAGACATTCCTGAAGCACTGCAGGAAGATCGCTTGTGACAAGGGGTATTCGAAACTCTCGCGTGTCAAGTATAGCGACATTCTGCGATATCATGATGAGGTGCAAGAAGATGCCACGGACTGCGATACGGAGGGTTACATCTCAAGAGCTAGTCACTTTTGTGGCGTCCTAAGCCACACGCAGTGTTTGGCAGAAATTCTGGAGAAGGCCAAGATAGTTGGAGAGAACGTAGGTCTAGAACCCGACGATGACTTTCACTACCAGGACTTCAATTGTAAGTTGCTTCAGAGCCAGATCCAGTTCCTCTACCAACCCATTTTGACCTAACTGCTCTCTTTTCCCGTTCTCCAATGCGTTAGTCTTCCACACTACGTTGGTGTCTCGATGGCCTTTCATGCGCCATGACCTCCTCAAGGCTTTTGGAATCATTCTCATCTTCTACTTCCTTACTCCCATCCTCTTTTGCGTAATCATGAACGATGAAGGTGTCTGTCCCTCAGATTCAAAAGTTCCTGGTTGGGTCAATGCACTCTACTTTGCCAGCACTACGATGTCCACAGTAGGTAAGCCAATCATTTTTGGGAACACCCTACTGATGTGTTGGAAGAAACAAGCCACTAACGTTTTCCCGTTGCCTGTTGATATAATAGGATATGGTGATTTGAGCGTGGAGAAACAAGATTCTTGGAGACTGGCTATCGGCATGTTCTACATGATCGCTGCAATTATCGTGGCCATCACGGCTTTTGCTGCCGCGGCAGACAGCGCCTTGTCCCCCATGAAGAATCTCTACAAGTACATTGCTCATATGACACCCCTAACATATCCCGAGGTGAGTTTGTGAGGATCGAGACAGCTGCGGCCCCATGCGGAAGGTTGACCTAACCTTTCTTCCTGTTTCGTTCAAAACCATAGGGTCCTCTCCAGGAAGGGGAGCTGCTGTATCAACGAGTTCGCAAAGTCACAATTATTTCATTGTTTGACGTTGCGTTCCAGTTCACCGTCTTGAACTTTATTGGTATCTTTGCCAGTCAACTCTTTGTGGAGTATGCCGGTGAGTCCAATCTCTCGATTGACGCAGGGCTTGATTGCGTTTTCAGGGTCTCATGATGCTTTCCTTTGTCCTGCAGAAGTCGATCCCGAGAGGAAGTGGGATTGGGTTGATAGCATGTACTGGGCCGTACAGACATCGACAACAGTGGGCTACGGGGATCTCAGCATGCCAGAGTACATGAGGCCATTTCAGATCATCTATCTTTCGCTTAGTACTTACCTGACTGGTAGTGCATTGGGACGTTTAGCTTCTCTCAAGGAGGAGATTGAGGCGATTCGGCGCCACCATGCCTTCGAAAGGAGGGAAGTGAATAAGCACATGATGCACTACCTGGCTTCAACTGATGACCCTACAAGAGTTGACCAGTACGAGTTTGTGATTGCGTCTCTGCTGAATCTAGGAAAGATTGACGCCGGAGACATTGGGCCAATCATGGACAAGTTTAGATCATTGGCTCGTCATTCGGGACACAGTGGTTTCATCCGTGTTGAAGACATCCCCGACGAGACGGATTCGCCTTTGGATGATGATGAACTGGAGGAAGTTGAAGGAGTTGAAGGAGCCTAGAATGATCCCCGATTGCCAGCCCCCCGTCTGATAGCTTTCCCTTTCAATATTCCTAATTAGTTTTGTGTACGGTATGTGAACGTCGACCCACTTAATGAGTGTTGTGGTCTGTGCAGACAAAAGCTACAACTGACAATGACTTCAACCTAGAAAGAAAGAGTAATCCTAAGATCTGAGTTAATTGCAAGGTTTCACGAATGCTGTGTCGCTAGCGCTACTGAACGGTCGCCTCCTGCTCAATAACGTAGGAGAGATTCCAACGCCTGCTTTGCAAGGAGTCCATATGCAGTATTCTCTGTCTTCAGACAAACTTTGCAGGCATTGACGCCTTGCTTGAAGGTTAGTTCAGCCAAGAACTCCATCTCAGAAACAGTTCTCATACTAAAGTAGACAACTTCCTGACCCTCAGCACCAGGGACGGGACGGCGGGCAATGAAGAAGACATTGTTCTGCAAGAACTTCTTTTGAACGCTTTCGATATCGGCAGCGCCAGGTGGCAAATCGCTGACCGTTCCGTACAATTCAGACCTGTCATCAATTGACTTCCAGCTTTCAATAAAAGCACTACGCTCCATGGCACCATCGGCACTAAAGAGTGCTTCAAAGTTGCAGTTCACAGCAAAGTAAAACACAGTGCCACTGGTCATGTTTTTGATGGCAATCTGCACCTGGGGAGATACTGGCTGTCCCGCCGCAGGAGGAGGAGCCATCATGTTCGCATTGATAACAAGCTCACAGAACGTGCGACCAGTGCTGCCTTTAGCAACAGGTGGGTTGCACACAATCTGCTGCGATGCAGGACTCAAACTGAAACTGTTCTTGTTCAGCTGCAGGAAACAGAGAGAGGTGTGAGACGGCATGCACATACAATGTGTGAATTTCGACGGCAACCCTTATAACCAGCCAGCAAAACAAAAGCGTACCTGAATTGCCAAACTCGCAACTTCGGTAGCACTGCTAATGTTGTTGATCTCAATCTCGAGGCGAATCTTGCGCTTCCTTTGTGTAAAGCCTGCCGAGATCTCAAGTCCGCCACTCTTTTCGGGACCACAAACCTTCTGCAATGGAACTTGTCGTTCTTTGGACTGTGCACCTCCGGCTCCATCGGCAATCCCAAGACCACCCATATCCAAGAGGTCGACCTCACCTTCACCGCCTCCCTCGTAGTCTTCGTCATCATCATCATCGTCGTCATCATCAAATTCATTGGTTTCCCCTGCGCCTCGACGTACGACAAACGATTCTGGAGGCTTGTGGTAGACACTGGACAGGGTGGCAATCTGACCAATCAGTACATTCAACAGGGAAGGGTCTAGCTTGAAGGTATCATCTTCAATGACCGGCTTGTCTCCGAGGACCACCATCTTGGCAGCCTCTGGATCAGTCGACAAGAGACGCCAGTAAATGAACCCTCTGTCCCTAAGATCGGGGTTATCAGATTCCTATCGAACCAAACAAGAAAATAATAGATGAACCAATCATTCGTACACCGACAACAATAGACCTCATCACTCAATCAAAAACCAATTCTTTTGCTCTACTCACCTCTGTTGCCAAATCCAGCACCCTCTGCACCATGTCTTGCGTATCTTCGGGGTTCTTCAAGAAGCATTTGACAGTAGCAGACAATAGTTGTAGCTGCACAGCGGGATCCTCCTCTTCAAATGTTTCCAAGAACGTGTCCAAGAGCTCATCGGCATTATCGATACGTTCGGCATATTCCCCAATGATCCAAATCATGGAAGCCTTGGCCAAAGGTTCATCCAGAGTATCCAAGTTGTCGCACAAGGTGGCAATGATGGATTCGTATCGATTGGGATAGCGACGGAAAATGTCTTTAATGACAATGACAGACTCCTGCACCACATAGTTGACTTTGGTCTGAATGAGCTCCAAGAGGACACCAATGCATCGTTCGGCAGCTCGCTCCAACTTGACAGCGCATCGCCCAATGGCACTGACAGCTTTTCGTACAAAGTCGACATCAACTTCGGTGGCGTATTCCTTCAATTCGAGAAGGACTTGATCAATGTTCTTTTCACTGACCAATTTGATAATGATTTCGAGCTTTTCCATCTTGACATAGATGGGATCATTGTACTTGCAGAAAAATACCTTGATTTCCTGTTCCAGAATTGTGGGGCGTTTTTGCACAATCAAGTTAATATTGCGGAGTGCCACATATTGAATTTCTGGTTCACTGTTCAAGAGAGTGACGAGAGGAGGAGCCAATTTTCGGGTCAATGCCCGAATGACATCGCTGTTTTGACTTCCCATGAGTTCCATATAGCTCAAAATAACCTTGACTGCGGACATGACGACGGCAGAATTAGCGTGCTGCAAACGAGGCGTGACACGTTCGATAATGCCCTCGGCTTCACGTCCATCGGCGGGTGTGTATTTGGCCAAACTATCCAGAATAAAGACTTGTCCCCATTCCGTGCATTCATTGAGCGCCGCGAGCAATTTTTGCAATACACTAGCAGAAATTTTCATGACATCTTTTCCGGATGTTTCGGCAATTTCCGAGAGTGCTGCCACTCCATTGGCCACGACGGATGGGTTACTGTCACTGATGAGATCGTGGAGGATTTCCAAAAATCCACGTTCGGCGACCAATTCGGGTGCAATATCGTAGAGCTTGGCCACACAGACTGCGGCGGTTTTGCGCACGTAGGGATCTTCGTCTCTCAATGCTCGCGAGAGTGGCTCGCAGAGATACTCGGTGATTCGATCCACACGGATACAACCCATGGTTCTGACGGCCAATGCCCGAATCAGCGGATTGGCGTCACTGGCATCTTTGACAAACGTATTGACCGCCAAAAGCGTCAGTTCTGGCTGCGTCTTGGCGTAGTTGATGAGATAGAGATACACCAATTTCTTCAACTCAATGTTGCCCGTCTGAACGCAGTTGAGGACATCGGTAAAGAGCATACTGACGTCTTTGCCGACAGTCATGCTGGCAATCACTTTCTTGACGGCGTCCACTTTCACATTGCGATCGGTAGAATGCAGCTCCATACGAAGCTCGTGCATCTCACCCTTCTTCTGGGTGGTGAAGAACCGGCTGTCGCTGCCCTTGTCATTATTCCCTACAAACTTGGCCATGGTTGAAACTGATAATACTGTGTACTACTAACACAACTAACTATGCCAACGCAATTATGTTATCGAGAGCCGATCACCGACGAAGATCCCTCGAGCGCCGCGCACCCACCACTGAACCAATGCGATTTAGGGTTGAGGCTTCGGAACCAGCTGGTTTGGTGAATTGATGACCTTCAGTCATTTCTGCGATAATGGACGAAAACGAATTGGCCTTGTTGTTAAGATACTATCCATCGGCAAGCAACAACTCCAGAAAGCCTTTCGTGGTTCGGTCCAACAATCCCGTTCCGAGTGATCATTCCACCGTCCAGCTAGCTAGCGAGATCTAGTAGGCAGAGCTAGCTAGCTAGCATCTACATGTACACATTTGTTGCACCAGTGCCAGCCACCTCACCTCAGCCTAGCTAGTTGATCAGGACCTATGACATAGCTAAGAGAGAATCAAATGATTCTAAGCTTGATGCTCTCAGCTTTCCTATGAACATGATTTTTAAACCCCCATGCCGTCTCACCGTCTCACCTTGTAACGTAAGCACTCATTCGTACATGTCCAGTACTAGTACCCAGTCTAGCTAGCCAAACCGGTACAAGGCCCTGGAACACGAAGAAACGTCGACACACAATGAGAGATCAACGGGGGTACCGGGTAGATTGTGGTCCACAATTGTAGACCATTGAATCTGGGGAAACTCATCAGATAACAACGTTAACCCAGAGAAGCACCATGGCACCAGCCTCCAATTTCTACAAAGCTGGCCCAGTCCCTTTGTCAATCCTGTCGCCCAATAGCTAAACACCAGATCTACTACTAGCTAGGTGCGGAAGGAGTTCCCCCTTCTAAAGTTGCTTTTGATGCTTCCAGACGTTTGATGTGAAGCAGCACTGTATGGCTGGCTTTGAGGGCTACTAGCTAGTACCGGTATCTATTGGTGGCAAGTGTAATTAAAAAAATAACTTGCTTGCAGCAAAGGTACGTACGATACCTATCGGTAGCCCCAGACCCCGAAGTCACTTCTGCTATTAAAATACCGTCTGAAAGCAATCAATCTAACTTTCAAGGGAGGAAATCGGAATATCCATGTGGGATTCATTGCCGTTCCAGCCGAACGGAAGCAACGCACCCACCAGTCTCCACAGGCTTCTGTTCAGCCAACAGCAGCACACTCACCATATTTTGAAAGTTTACAAGAGAAGAAGTCGAATCTCATCGACAAACAGCGGCTCGCTGTTCATGGCCTTTGTGGCTGCTGCCATCTATCAACGTCGCCGCCGACACCGTCGCCTCGAAGACGAGAAGAAGAAGAAAAAGGAAATGGATCTCTCGTTGAAAGACCATGCCAACAATGCCTCGCAGTCCCTCCAAACCGCCTTGCGGAGAATATCCCACGGCGCGCAGGACCTGCAACTCCCGCTGTTTGGACAAAACAGCAATCACGCACCCGTAAGAGATCACTCGAGACGACGAGCTACTCGAGCCAACATGAGGAGAGCGCAGAGCTCCGGAGAGGATTTTGACTTGGCATTGTCGTTGTGTCAAAATGCGCTGCTACGAATGCATCAGGAAGGCGAAGATGAAGAGATGATTGAACAAAAGCTGAATGCAGTCACACAGATGGTCGAACAATTTCGAGAAGGGGATGCGTTGAGCGATTTTAGTGACACAGAGGTAGAAGAAGAGGAAGAAGAAACGGAAGCGGACAGAACTCCTATTCTTTTGTTGAACGATCAGACCGATATTTGGGTCAACAATGTCCTACCCTTTGTCGGTATGGGAAACTACGTATATGTGGCCGGGGTCAACAAGCATATGAAGCAAGTATATGAAGCATACTGCGCCTCGGTGGAAACGCCTCCCCAAGTGACAGCTCCGTTTATCAGAGAAGCTACAGTGTACGATACCTTTTACAGTTCGGTCTTTTCCGGTATATCCTGTGCTCAATTTTGGGACCAAGAAACCAGAGAAGACGACAACCGACTCAACCTTGTCTGTACTGTGGTAGCCAAGGTGGGAAATCTCGACGTCTTCAAGTGGGCTCACGAACAACAGTTCCCGTGGAATGAACGAACGTGCGAACAGGCGGCTGCAAATGGACACGTCAAGATTCTGGAATATGCACACAAAAATGGCTGCCCGTGGGATAGCGACACCTGTTCCAGCGCTGCCAAACATGGACAGTTCAAAGCACTCAAATATGCCTGTGATCAGGGATGTCCCTGGGATGCCATGACATGTGCATTTGCTGCTCAAAATGGACATTTGGAGGCACTCAAATGGGTTCGAAGCAAAGGCTGCCCGTGGGATGGAAACACCTACAGCTATGCGGCATCAAATGGACACTGGCATGTCCTCAAGTGGGCAAGACAAAATGGTGTCCCTGGGATGCCATGACATGTGCATTTGCAGCACAGAATGGACAGTTGGCTGTACTCAATGGCTCCGCGAACAAGGCTGCCCCTGGGATGGATACACTTGCAGCTATGCGGCACAAAACGGACATTTGGATGTCCTCAAGTGGGCACGTAGAGGACGCTGTCCATGGGACGAAGATACCTGCAGTTTTGCCGCCATGAACGGGCACTTGAACGTCTTGAGATGGTCAAGAGAAAATGGCTGCCGGTGGGATAGCAACACTTGCACTTTTGCGGCTTCCAATGGACACTTTCAGGTTCTCCGATGGGCTCGAGAAAATGGATGTGCGTGGGACAAGGGAACCTGTTCCTCGGCAGCTCAAAATGGGCATTTGAGGGCTCTACAATGGTCCCATGAGCGTGGTTGCCCCTGGGATGAGTCAACATGTGGACGCGCTGCTATGAATGGACACTTGCATATCCTCAAATGGGCTCGGGAACATGGATGCCCTTGGGATGAGAGGACTTGTGCATGTGCGGCCATGAACGGACACTTGGAGGTGCTTAAATGGGCACGCAAGCACGGGTGTCCATGGGATGAAAATACCTGTGGGGGAGCCGAAGCCAATGGGCACAAAGCAATTTTGGAATGGGCTCTCAAAAATGGATGCCCGAGCTGGGAGGGGCTAATTGTATGAGGTATTGAATATTTGGTTTTGACAACTATGTAACGCAGCAACGTTTTCTAAAAAGTCTTTCGTGTTGTTCTCTGCAGGATTCGAGGGACACCCCTACTGGGAGAGCGGGAAATGCAAGTCGTAGGGAAAGTCGTGCGAGTCGTAGGGAGAGAAGTGCCAGTGCCAATCCCAGAGAGCACAGTGCTACCGCCAGTGAAAATACTCAAGGGGGTTGGGCCTGGTCTATCGTAGCAAAGATTCCACAAATCAAGTTTGTTTAACCTTGGCGCTTGCTGCAGTCTGTGACGAATTCTTCCATGATTCGACAGCCATGACTTCAATCATTAACGAAGACTGCAATTGATTGACCGTCACCAGAACCAATTACTAGTAATTCTCCGACAATTCACAGGCAACACAGCAAAAACCACGTGCTTTGATTCGCTGCTATACGCATCTACTGTTACACGTACTGGGTCTGTATATAACTTCTACTAAATTGAACGACTGGGTATTGTAATACATGTAATATATTGTAGCAACAAACAAAGGTACACTATCTCCATTACATACGCTACCGGTACTCGTATCACTTCTTCGCGGCCACAAAGTCGCAGATCAATTTGGCACATTCCACTGGCTTGGCATCCGAGAAGAAGATGTTGTGTGGCATTCCATCAAAACTCGTTTCCGTCACTTGCGTTCCTAGTTCTTCGGCAATGGCCTTCATTTTACAACAATTCGTGTACGGTACAGCCTTATCTTCCTTGCCCCAAATCAGGTGCATTGGAATTTTGGCTTGACAGCATTGTCGGTATTCTGGTTCGGCGGTAGTCCCCCCAAAGCCTTTGCATTTGTTATTGGTGGATCGAATAGCGGCAAAAAATCTTGGATTGGCATTGGCGTTGCGCTCGAGTGTTCCCAAGTACTCTTGCATTTCATCCGGCTGCGCCAATGACTGACGAGCAAATTTGAGAAATCCCTTGACGCCAAAGGCTCGTACCAAAAAGGTCCCCAGGATGGGCAAATTGGCCAGTTTGGCAACGAGGGGCGAACTAATGGGAAGGCCCACCGAATCGATCAAGATCATGCCGGCGATATTGTCGGGATTTTCTGCAGCATACCCAATGATAGCGGCACCACCCGTGGAATGACCACAGAGAATAATCTTTTTGTGGTTGGCCAGTTCCAATTTTTCGAGAACATCCTTGAGTTGTTGCACGTGCAGCTCGAGGGTAAAATCGAGAGGATGAACTCCTGTCGTGACAATGGGGTATTCTTCCATGTTGGATTCACTGTACCCTCTGTCGTAGAGATCGTAGCGCAAGACTTGCCCCGCGTCGCCTTTTTCCAGCAGATCGGCGGCAATCTTGTCGAATAGACCCAGATTTCCAGCAATGCCGTGAAGCAGGACCACCAAGGGACTGTCATTCGATTTGTTGGCACTGGTTTCTAGAACGTAGTGGGTAGTTCCATGAGTGGTCTCCAAAAATTTGCCCTTGGGAGGACCGCAGATGGATTCGAAGACTTTCCGACCTCCTGCAGCTTCGGATGACGCCATGGTCAAGCCGGTATCTTCTGGAAAATAATGATAGGTAGTAGAATGATGGGGTATCCAAGCAAATGAGCCAGGGGGGAGTAGAGTGACAGTCAATAGAGCGAACCAGAAAATATTGAGATTCATCCACTGACTCGACTCGAGTCGGCTTGATACTACTCGCCAAGGGCTATCTGGAATCTGACTGGCTTCCAAGCACACAAGGGATATGTACCGGTATGCCAAGCACAAGTATCTTGAGAACGGTTCCAAGTTTCCAAGCAGCTTTCTTCGTCATTGTTGTTTGTTGTCCTAAAAAATCCCGAAATATACTTTCGGAACTAGTTGGTTATTTCCGATTAATTCAGTTCCGAAGAGCTTTCCACTCCGAGAGCGAAGAGCTTTCCACGCCGGAAACAAGATTTTTGAATGGATTTCCCGGCCTTTTCTGTTGACCACAATTTGGCGGTGAGGTGGTGCCTGTTGCACCTTGCACCACAGTATTATTCCACACACAACATAGTATTTCAGTTGCTGGCGATCGATCAATCTCTCTTGAGACCATTATACAGTAAACCATGGTGGCCAATCGTCTGTTTCGCCTAGTCCGGCCCTTCTCCAGACGATCCTTGATGAAAGAAGACGACAATAATGAGGAAATGTCGGTGGAAGACGTACCAGACCTTCCACCCAAGACCATCTACATTCCCTGCAGAAAGCCTTCCAAAAAGCCAAAACTAGTCCGAGCGAGTAGCCTCAGTGCGGGTGTATTTATCAAGGAGGAGGACGACAACATCCACAGGGAACAACGACGAGCATCGTACAATGTTAGTGATAACTACATGCAAAAGCCGACATCGGTCAAGTGTCGCAAGTTTTCCTGGGATGGAGGAGTTCCGCTAGTAGAGAAAATCAGCAGCAAGAGCAGCAACAATACACGGATCCAACAAGTAGTACTCCATCATCGACCCTTTCTGGCCATTCTCCTCTTGGTGACACTGGCACTGGCAGCCGGGACACTGGGTGATGACGAGACAGCACCAACAAGAGGCAAGGAACGTGGAACACCATTGCCCGCATTTGCCAGCAAGAAGGAAGGAATTGCGCAAGACATGTACCAGGCTTACAAACAATTGGAAGAGGAGTACCATGCCAAAGCCTTTCGACCCGATAATGAGCACAAATGGAGAGTCGTCAATGAAAAAGATGGAGCCAAAGTATCACTCTTGGAGCACGAGTCCGATCCTACGTGCCCCTATGTGAGAATGGAAACACTCATTCCAACTTCGGTGGCATCCTGCTGGGAGTTTTTGAAAATTGAAAACTGGGGGTGGAGTATGCCCAAGGTGAGTGCTTGTTGTTCTGTTTGTTCAACCTACAAAGCGAGTGTTTTTTGCTGTCTTTTTGTATCTAACCCTGTCCATACTATCTTTTACAACATCAGATGGACCCTTTTTATGACACGCATTCGGTTCATGCCAACTATACACATCAAGGTGTCAATATGATTCTAGTACAAAAGAAAACTCATCGCATCTTGGCCTTTGGGAAACGCGACTTTGTCTTTCTCAGTGTCACGGATTTGCCTCTGGAAGATGGAACCTGGGTATCGGGCTCGGTCAGTGTTCAAACACCCGATGTGCCGCGGTCGCCATCCTACACACGGGCCTTTCAAGATTCCATTGCCTTTTACAAACCCATTCAAGACAAGAATGGTCAAGAGCAGTGCCATTTGACCATTGTCTGTCGGATTGATCTCAATGATTCTGGCGAAAGTGGCAGTGGAGGATGGATTCCCATGTGGCTCTACGTCAAGACGATTGGAGCGACCGGGATCAAGTCTGTCTTGAAAATGAAAGACGCTTTGCTAGAAATGCAACAAGAACAAAAGGCCATGCAGCAGGAGGCCTACGCACCAGCACCAGCCAAAGATACCGTTGCCAGTGCACCAACCGCCTCTCAATTAATGTCTCGGGCGAAACCACCAACACCAGCGCCAATACTATCTTCTTCAATCTTTACATCAAAGATTCTTCAAGGCGAAACCGACAATCAGCAACAACAGGAAACTGACAAATCACCACAATCTGAAGAGTCGTCTTCCACATGGTGGAGCCGACCACGAGGAGGCGCCTTTGGAGGAGGTCTCCTATCGTTCCGTCCACCACCAAAACCGACAACAGCCGAGCAGGTAGCAGACAGGTGGAAGCCATTGTACCAAGTCTTTACCCACTACTCCCCAAAGCCAACAACTCAATTGGTAGCAATCAAGAATACCTGGGGAACTCATCAAAAGGAAATGAATGATGAAAATTCCAAACCGTCGTTGCCCAATTGGTTTCGACGACTTCCTATGATTGGAGACCGATTCGGTGGAAGTGGGTCGTCTCGATGACACGAACGCCAATAAAGACGTTATTGTCTAATGGAAACGAAATAACGACATGCTATGATGTCCGTTGCTATTGCTGCTATATCTGTGGTTGGTTGGTTGTAGCTTCCGTATTTTAAAATCATAATGACAGGATGAGATATCTACAAATCCATCGACACCAAAAGTAACCATTATGCTATTTGCTGGTAGAATAAATCACTTTTTAGCGGTATGTAGTGACTTGAACTTGGGCATTTCAGCTGGAGGAGTCGGGAGAGGCTCTGACGCAAAGTAGCTGGACTGGAGTGCTTGCGATGCCGTGAGCCTCTTGCCATTAGCATCATAGTGCAACAGATTGGCCAAGAGCATCAAGCCGGACGTCGCCAAGTAGCTAAAGGAATCCAACAGAGGCATGGACGATGTTCTGACTTTGGCATATTTCTCGAGCTTTACAGATCCATCCTGGATCAAGGGCATGGTCAGAAGGTTTGGCCAGGATTCCACCGATGGTGGTCCGACAGTGGAGAAGATGGCTTCCATCTGTTCCGATTCTGATTTGCCACTCCAAAGAGGATATCCCAACAAGAGTTCTGCAAAGACACACCCGGCTCCCCACATATCAATAGCTTGGCTGTACGTCTTGGAACCCAGCAACAGCTCTGGAGGGCGGTACCAGAGACTCACGACATTTGGGGTCAAATGGTAGCCACCATCCTGCAATGGCTCTTGGGATGGTAAGGACCTGCTCAGCCCAAAGTCTGCGAGTTTGAGATGCCCCGAAGCTGAGTAAAGCAGATTGCTGACTTTGATGTCTCTATGAATCAATCGATGATCGTGCATGCACTCCAAGGCTGAAAGCAGATGCGTCATGAGTGTCTTGACGTTGGCCTCTGTAAACGGACTCTTTGGGTTATTGTTGGAACCACCAAAGATCCCTCCCTTAGTATTGCGTGGGTTGCGTTGCTTGGTGTAATGAAAATCCAGCAACTGGGCCAGTTCATGCTCACAGTATTCAAATACCAGATAGTTATCTGATTTGGAGACTGCCACCATGCCAATGTCAGTACGCAGTGTTACCACGTTAGGATGCTGCTGCAAAAGGCGTAGCGACAGTATCTCCCGCAAGGCAGTCATGGGATATCCATCGGTACCTTCATGATGAGGAATACAGCGCTTCAAGGCTACAAAGTCACCTGGATTTTGCCGGTCTTCGGCCTTGTACACGATCCCGTAGGTTCCCTCTCCAATGCGGCAAATTTTTTTGAAGCGTTCCGACACTCCGACGCAAGAGCCAACAGGCAATGATGCGGAACTTGGCTTTTCTTTGGACTCGGCTTTGTTTGGATTCTTTTTCTTTTGGGAGGTTTCGTTGATGATGGTGTCGGGAGATGACTGAACTTCGGGTGCCTTTGCAGTCTTTGAGGAAGTTGCTGTTGGCCGTGGCCGTTTTCTCTTCAGCCGAAATTGACCATTCAACGGAGGCTTCTTGGAATTCGGCTTGGGCTGCTTCGATGACATTGGCTTATCCAAGATCTTAAAAGACTAGCAAGCACAGGATACTCGCCCTTTTGTATAGGAAGGAATCAATATTGTAGGTCCTCGATAAGCAACACTATGGTACAAGAGCTAGCTAGCAGCTTCGAAATGCCAACCATTCATCGTTGATCGTTGCATGAGGCCAGCGGCTGGTGCCATGGCGGAATGGTTGTTGGCTTTCAAGCCAGCTGCGATGCAATATAAAGGAAGCCAAAAAGTCAGCAGGTGGAGACGAAGGTTCCAAATTGGCCAGCCAAACGAATGCATGCGCCACCAAGACTCGACTGAGTCACTCATTGCTTCAAAAAAGTAAGTGAAAAAATCATTGGCCTTGTGGAGCTGCGTACTGTAGTACCGTAAGGTACCGGTACATGTACACAGTTTATGTTGACTAGTCTACGTACAGTACGGAGATTTCCTGGAGGCAGAAAAAATTTCCAGCAAAATTGGCTGTGTCGCTGTGTCGAATGGATTAGTCTACTGAGAACCAGGTTTCGTAAAATCAGTCGTGAATTGCATCAAAAGTGCACTTGACGTAGAATCCTACAGAGCTACCCAACTGCACCAATTCGTACATTACCTAATCATTACCTAATCAAAGTACTGCGATCGAATTGAGTACTGACAACGCTATAGTAAAATCAGTCGGGAATTCAACAAACTTCAACTTTGCATAGAAATGCCAAGGGCGCTATTCATACCGGTACCGGTACTACAGGTACCGGAGTGCGTACAGTACCATTAATCTGCACCAATACTGACTTACTGAAAACGCTATAGTAAAATCAGTCGGGAATTTTTTCAAACTTGCACTTGGCGTAGAAATTCTACCAGAGCTACCTAATGTGCACCAATGCGAGTATGTTCCGGTACAGTACCAGTGAGAACAAATACTTAGACAAAGCCGCCAGATTAAATCTTTCAGTGCCTTGTTATCCAGGTCTGGGGAGCACTTTTGGGGGACTGTCTAGATGCTTTTAAAATTTAGTCGCGAATCCAAAATCGCGATGTACCGGAACACCGGAACCTTTTTAGGGCGCGAACCTAATCAAGAAGATCCAAATCAAGAAGATCCAAATCAAGAAGATCCGACAATCGCAACATCGCAACCCGTCTCATTTTTTCGCAAGCTTCAGTCTCATTTTTTGGCAACAGACCAAGAGAAAGAGACCAAGAGAAAGAGACCAAGAGAGACCAAGAGAAAGAGACCAAGAGAAAGAACTGAGCAGGTAAACAACATGACTCGTACCATGTCCATTTCAACCACCCTCCTTTTGCTCTTTTTGGCTGCAGCATCAGCGACGGAGTTTTGCTTTTATCGCAACGCTTACAGGGATGGTCGTATCAATCGATTTGACTGTAGCATTCCGTCCGGCTCCAAATTCAAAATCATTTGGAAACTGCTACCGCCCCTCGGTCGCCGCAGTCTTGGCGACAGCAATACCGATCATGATCATCGTGGTCTCCGCAGTCTGGAGGACAACGACAGTCACGATCAGCGTGGTCGTCGTCTTAGCCACCAGGAACTGTCCTTTACCATTGCGTTTGAGAATAATGCGGGGGGTAGTCTGAGCAAGACGTGGAGCTCTTCGGACCTGGATGGAATCGGCCGGATGGAGGAACATGATATTGGAAGTCCACACGACGGGCTCATGTACTTTGTGATACAATGTGACGATGATGACGGGCCGCTCTGCGACAATGGATTTATCGTTTCCTTTGTCATTGTGGAATGCGGTTGTGCCGACGATGAATTTGAAGTGGAGGGAACCCCGTGCCGAGTTTTTCAAAGTCCTGGTGGTCTAGTCCAGGGAGCTGACGTTGGATGTTGGCCACGTCCAGACCCACCTACTCCGGGATCTGCGCCTTCGCCCACTCCTTGTTTCTCAGGAGAAGTTGAAGTCCCAGTCTTGGCTCCGTCTCCAAGCATGGCTCCTCCAAGTAGCATGGAAAAGACAGCACCTGCTGGCACCAAGATTGTCTCCAAGCCCATGAAAGAACTCCAGATTGGAGATATTGTGATGTCCAAATCAGGAGGCTACCAGTCTATCTATAGTCTGGCTCATGTCAATCACGAGCAGGAAACTGAATACCTACAGCTTTACACGGATGTTAACGAACTAGTATTGGAAGTCACGGACGCCCACATGGTGTATCTGCAGGGGCAGGCGACTCCTGTCGAGGCAGCCTCGATCCAAGTGGGCGATATTCTTGAGGATATGTTTGCAAACAGTGCTAACTTTCAAGTGAACAAGATTGCCCGAATCAAACGCAAGGGACACTATGCGCCCTTGACTCCGGACGGAAGCATTGTTGTGGCGGGCGGCATCGTCGCGTCCAACTATGCCACATTTCCCTTTCAGCCCTCTGAAAAGAAGCATCTCGAACTTTTCTCCACTGCGGACGGCGGTGGCGTCACTCTGCCCTTTGTTCATCAAGCGACTGTGGGTCACATGTTCTTTAGCCCGCTTCGCTTGGTATGCATCGGCGTGTCGTCCAAAGTTTCCATTTGCCATCACCGTGATGCCCAGGGTTTGATCACATATGCTTCTGTGGCGCTTGAACTTGTCGAGATTGCTCGAAAGCATCATGCCATGGTCCAGATGTTGGTGTATGGATTGCTTTTTGTGGTGACGGGTGTCTGCTGGTGTGTTGAATTGATCTTGGGTCCCCGGTTGGGAGTCCTTTTCATGCTCGTCTTGGGCCTTTACAAGTACAACAAAAGAGCAGCCAATCCCAAGAAAGGATAAGAAAGCCACAATGCAGAAACACCCAACGCTTTGAATATATGTATTCCATGAAAACAAAACAATGAAAAAGAACAAGAAGATCGCAAAAAGTCCAACAAGAAGCAACAGCAGACGCAGCCGCCGCCACAACAGCCCGAGATGCACCAAGAAGCCTTGACCAACACCAACACGGAGAAGACCTGCATGTCTGGATACTACATGTACCAAGAAAGCCATTGAAGCCAGCAGAAATCCAATCTAAAGAACTTGACGAAGAAAGAGGAGCTGCACGCAAACGAACTACATAGCCTTTTATTATTATTATTATTTCCAGTCACGAGTACTAGCTAGCTAGTAGCGAATTTCACCAAGTACAGCTGTACCGTTCCGTTCTGTCGTCCTGTCGTCCTTGATCGCAGCAACATACGAGACTGTACCAGGAGACGCTCCATTCGCTAGCTAGCTAGCTAGTTACTAGCATACTAGTAGCTATTCATTCGAGTTGTGGCTTTCTTGGTCGAAGAAAAGACGGAGTAATATCTATTGCGAGTTGGCAACGAAACTTCACGATCGGCTTGGGGTACCGGTACGCACAAACGCCTGTTCCTTTTGGTGGAGTCACATACCTGCTACGCGAGATAATTCCATTCTGGTGGTACCGGTACTAGTAGCGCACCGAAAACCAGCGAACAGGCGTTTTCCCACAATGGCATCTCCGAGTGACAGGACGAAGCCTGGAGTATCCGATTCTCTCACACCAGCAAAGCGTAAATCTACCATCGACCGCCAAATTGAGTATGCCAAATCGGTACATGACACCGGCAGAGGTCTGGCAAAGGCGCAACTAGCTTTGAATGAGAGCATCAGAGCATTGCAGAAAGACAATCTCACCGAAGCGAAAAAAAAGAAAATTATAGACGACCTCATGGTGGTCCATGCATACCTGGGACACTGCTCAACACGGCTGGTCAATGATTCCGCCAAGGTGGCCCCAATTTCCGGTGCTGGGTATGCAATCGCCCGAGTAGCCACTGCAGAGAAGAACAATGCCTTGAGCAATAATCGTCGATGCACTCCCATACAAGAGATTTCTCAGCTAATGGCCAACCAGCCAACAACGAACAAACGCCAAAAGAATGAGCCAAGGAGACCCAAAAACAATCCACCACCTGCTGTGCTGTATCCTCCTCCTGCCAATGGTAAAGAGTACGGGCGAAGAGAATTCCTTCGCATCCTCACATCCTACAAAAAAAGATCCTCGCAGCGGGCACAAATTGTGAAAGAATCCATGGAGAATATGTGGGTGCCAGTTGGCAGTGCTGCTCTTAGGGCGGTGCTGAGAAAATTGGAAAAGCATGTGGAAGATGGTGGGACAGTAGATACCTATCCTGATGATCCTTGGTTTGCCAAGAAAGGTGGTGCGCCTTGTAAGGTTGTGGAATGGAACGAGTTTGGTGAAATGGAATTGGTTGCTCCTAAAGAAACCGCCGCAGCATCAAAAGCCAGACCACCCCAAGTAGGACAGCCGCCTCCCTTGCCGGAACCTTTGAATGGGGAGCAATATGGGTGCCGGGAGTTCCTTCAATTCATCACAGCCTACAAAAAGATCAGTCGTCACAGAAAACAATCAATAACCGAAGCCATCAAGAGAAATTGGGTGCCCCTTACCCAAGTTGAAGATGTGAAAGCTCTTATCGAACAATTCGAAACTCATCTCGAAAATGGTGGCACAGTAGACAGCTTTGAAGATGATTATTGGGTCGTTGCTAAAGCGGCAGCTTCCAGTTTGGACTCCAGTGGTCCAGAAGAGATGCAACCTGAAATTCCCAACCAAGCCAGCACCCCGAAACATAACAATGATGACAATGGTACCACCGCAAAATCACCTCCAGATGCAGCTGCACCAAACGATATTCCACCACCACCAGTGATTTTTCCTCCTCCTGCAAATGGGGAAGGTGCAGGTGCACCAAACGATAATCCACCACCACCAGTGGTTTTTCCTCCTCCTGCAAATGGGGAACAGTACGGGCGCCGCGAATTCATCAAAATCATGAGTGTCTACAAAAGCAGAACCAAAAAGAAGGGGTATGTAATGAATCAATCAATCAAGAACAAGTGGGTGCCTATTGGCGGTCCTGCCATTCGATGCTTGCTGAGAGCATATGAAAAGCATGTTGCCAATGGTGGGACAATTGACACCTATCCTGACGACCCGTGGTTTGTTGCCAAAGGCGCAGCACCATTGTTGGACTCAACTGATCTAAGTGAGCTTGCGGCTGAAATCGATTCCAAATCTGGCAGTTCACTGGACTTTGAGAGTCTACTGGCACAGAAAATACGTGAAAAGCATGGAGGATCCGATGCAGCCAAAGCTCCATCCAGGAGAACTATCTGTAATTATCGAGATGTTCTATCCATGCTCTCTGCCAACAAAAATAAAAACAGTAGCACTCCTGGGAACAACCAGCAATTGTGACTGGTTTCTAATTTTAGTAGCTGCTCATAAGTTCTTTAACAAGCACTAGCTGTAGGTTCAAAACTTGAGCCATCCTTCCGTGAAATAGCCACCAGTGATCCCATAGTTCATTATTTGTAAAGCCTAGCTAGACATAAGGTGTAGATCTGGCACGAGTTGCTTGTAGAAGCATAGCTGTAGATTGAGTTGAATCTTTGTGGTGTGCCACATGGAAAAATGCATTCCAGATATCCGCCCAATGGTGTCTTGCAATCGTCAAAGCTACCATGCGAAACTAAAATCTGCGAGTCATAGTTCCTGGGTAAGTCAACCCCTCAACTGCTCCAAAGTGAAACTGCACTCATCCGGCGGCAGGCTGCTATAGCAAGGACAAGATACATGGTCTTGGGTCTGATCATGTATCCTGTGGTTGGTAGGGAGAGTCTGGATGCACATAGACATCAGACGTCTGCACAAGACTTCCAAAGCCAAATCGTTTGTACCCAGCTTTTTTCATAATTGCTCTAACATCATTCCTGTTCTTACAGCCCTCCACACAGTGCTTGTTTGACACTTCCACCATCAGAACATCTATCATGACTTTCTTGAAGTCAATAGTTTCCAGAACCATGGACTCTGATCCTTCCACATCCAAGGACAGGAAGCTTATTCTTTCTCCAGCAAAAAGATCTTCCAACACTGGTCCAAGGGGCCCACACGGGACTGTGATTGTTGGCTTTCCTTTGTATTCCAGTGCCTTGCCCTCCAATCCAGTGTTGCTCATGGGATAGTTGTAGAACTGCACAGTGCCATCTTCCTTGCAGGAGGGAGCAAACTTCATTCTGTGTGCCTGGGGACGGTTGTTTACTGCCTGCAGAAAGAGATCTGGATGTCCTTCGATCAATAGACCTTTCCAACCCAAGCACACATCAAAGAAGCGTGTATTGCTTTCCGACTTTCCATCAAAGGCTCCTAGTTCCACATATGTGCCCGGTTGATTGTGATTCAGTCGGCCCTTGAACAACATGTGATAAATAATTTTGTCCTCCATGGATCGTGAATGTTCCTCCGAAGGAAGATTGAAAAACTTCATGTAGTTGGGAGCCTTGCCACACTCCTCAGGTGTACTCTGGAAAGAATTTGTTGGCAGCCTATAGTCGTAGGTCTCCTTGTACCGCTTCTGCCGATCAATGCGGGGGTCTGGTCGCGACACGTAGTTTCGAATCAGGCTGAAGGTAGCTCCCGGACGGGTAAAGACATCGGATGCCCTCACAACCCCATCATGCCGTGTGTACCCAGCATTGGTCATGATTTCCCTGACAGTATCCCTCAATTTACAATTTTCTTTGCAGAAATAGTTGTCGACCTCCACCATGAGGACATCAATTTTGACTTTTTCAAAGTTGATGGTGGCCAATACTTGTGGTTCGACGCCTTCGACATCCAAAGAGAAAAAGTGGATTGTTTCGCCCTTGAACACATCTTCCAGTACACGTCCCAGTGGGCCACAAGGAACCGAGACGGTGGGCTTTCCCTCGTATGTGACGGCTTTTCCTGCCTGTCCAGCATTGGTCATGGGGTATTTGTAAAATTCGACCGTGCCACCAACGTCCTTGCAGGATGGCGCAAAACTCATGCGATGGGCATGTGGTCTATTTTGTACTGTTTTCTGGTACGTGAGTGGATTGGCTTCAATCAATAATCCCTTCCAGCCCAAACAGAGATCGTAAAATCGAGAATTACTTTCGGATTGGCCATCAAATGCGCCCATTTCGACATACGTCCCTGTTCCCGTCAATCGTTCTTTGAAGAATGCCTTGTAGATTGCCTTGTCTTCCATATACCGAGACCGTTTGTCACGTCCTTGTTCAAAGAATTTGGCGTATGTAGGTCCAAAACCGCATTCTTCTTCGGCGGCCGTCGAGGGAGGATTGGATAATAATGGGGCTTGGTAGTTGTAGACCGACTTGTATGTTTCCCATCTTGCAGATTCACTGTTGTCCAGTATTTTCTCTTGCCGCCGACTCCCCAGTGATCTCGTCAATAACAGCTTGCTCGATGATGCTTGCTCCTGAGGGCTGATATTTTGATTATCATTATTGTCATTATTGACCGACCGGGCCAAAGTTATGGAAGAGAACAAAAACCACACCACCATGCACAAGCTTGCCGTGACGAGAATGACAATCACCAGACTGGACTTGGTCTTCTTGGTAGTCGCTGCCCTAGGTCGAGTGACAGTCATCATCTTCTTCCTCTTGCACTTCTCGATCAATCATGCCCAGCATTGAGCTTTGTTGTTGTACGGTAGGTTTGCGGGGTTGGTCAATCCAGTTTTGAGACTAACCAGATAGCAAGGACGAGGGGACAAGGATGCTTGGTGGTGAGAAAGATCGTGGGAGGGTCATTGCTTGCAGGTTGAAGGGTCATAGTTGATGCCATTGAAAGATTTAACGGTCATCTTGGGGGAAGGCAAAAAAGTGAAGAGACCGTTGCAATGGCTGGTTGACCACAACACAAAGAAAGACGTAGATCTTGTTGTAGAGCAATCCATCTTCTTCTTGATTATCATCAATCTGTCTCCTTGTCTTCTACTACCACTACCTGACTGACTACCTGACTGACTTACCATACTAAATTGCTACCATGACGACAGTCCGTCGTCCTACTCATCGGTCTAGCAACACGGGGCCCAAGACGCTGTTGATTACCATTTTTGTCGTGTTATTCGTGGGAATTGTCTACATTGCACTCCCCAGCGAACCCGACGAAGCGGTGGCATTAGATGCCGATGGCAAGAATGTGTTTCTAAAGGAAGCTGGAAAACTGCGCATTTCCGTGGAACACAAAAAGCAACAATTGCGAGAAGCCTTGGCGGAATCGTTGGGAAAGCAAGTGTCGCAGCATTTGCCGACGCGGTTGCGAGAAGCCCGTGACAAGCACGAAATTGTGGGCGAACGACTCTCCAAAATCAAAGATGGCTCCGAGACGGTGCAGGAATTGCTCTACGGAGAACAACCCGTGGGACATTCTCCAGGAGAAGAAGAATACTCGGACAAACCTCCCATGGCCATGGACGAGATTATTGACTATCTGACCAACTGGATCCATTTGCTACATGACACACTCAAACAATACAAAACGGCCAATTACGAACAAATCTGGCAGGGATATCACGATCTCACCGTCAAGACACTGTATCCATGGGACAGAGAGTATCTCAAGAGAATGCCACAACGACGACACGATGGATCCATCTTTCTATCGGTCGCCACCTATCGGGACGAAAACTGCATGAATACACTCCGCGGAGCATACGATAATGCTGCCAATCCCGAAAAATTATTTGTCGGATTGGTACAGCAAAATTGCGAAAAGGAATGCAAGACGGGAGTATTGGAAGGTGGGAAGATTGCAGACGCGGATCCGGATCCCGATTGTCACAAAATATACTGCGAGGAACAGCCCGCACGATGCAAACAGATTCGAGCGCTGCACATTGACGAACCAGAGTCGTTGGGGCCGTATGCGGCCCGATACTTTGCTTCCAAATTGTGGGATGGAGAAGAATGGTTCATGCAGATTGATGCTCATATGGTACGTTACGTTTCGTGATTCAATTCAATTCAGTGCTGTGCTGTTCAAAATTGCATTTATGCTTCATCTCACGTGCTACATTCTTGTTATTGGACAGACATTCGGCAAAAACTGGGACGCCATTTCCATTGTTGGATTGAAGAATGCTCCGTCCAAAAAGCCTGTACTTAGTCATTATCCTCCCGGACACACCATGGATCTAAATCTCATGGCCGACAAACCGGGAAGTCGACTTTGTGGACCCATCTTTGCTCCTTCGGACCTCGAGTCGCAAATTGTTCGTCTGGAAGGAAATGGAATGTACGATCATGTCAAAATGGATACTCCTCGTTTCGCACCATTCACGGCGGCTGGTAAGTAGTGCTGCTACTGACAAACCACGGTTGCTTATGTATCTGGTGTATCTTGTCAAACTGGCTGGAAATTGTTCACATTATTTCGTCCAATCATCTCTGCGACAGGATACTTTGTGGCACATTCCTCCTTCCTAAAGGAAGTGCCATTTGATCCATTCTTGCCGTGGATCTTCATGGGAGAAGAAATCATCATGAGTACGCGTCTCTGGACGTCTGGATACGACATCTTCTCACCTGCTCAGTCGGTGGTGGGACATATCTATGTAAGTCGACTCAACTCGCAGCTAACTAACTATTCTATGGTTCGTGGAACCCCCGTCAAACTCACATCATAATATATATTGCACCATCTATTTCTTTTAGGTACGACGTCACAAACCCAAGTTTTGGGAATCCGTCCATAGAACATTCACCATGGGAGTTCACAATCCACTGCAAATGATGATCCTGGATCGAGTCAAGTACCAGTTGGGATACCCCGAAGCGGCGAGAGATGTCATTCCCCTGAAATCGCTACTTACTGCTGTGGAACAATACACCATGGGAACGACTAGGCCACTCGAGCAGTACATGCGAATGGTCGGATTGAACGCCACAACCAAGGAAATTACGTTCACTGGCTGGTGTGAAAACGGGCATCCACCTCCCGGATTTGAAGAATTCAATCATCTCTACAACCTCTAATTGATTCATTCAGTATGGTAGAATAAAGATGACACAGGGCTGGTGCTCCAGGATGATATAGAACAACTAACTGCATGTACATACTAGTATGTAGACCCGATCAGGGTTTATTTCTACGGTGTGGGTGGTTCCTCCCTATTGTACTTTGCTGCTAGCTGGCTAGCCTGCTAAGTACAGTCCAAGTCATTATTCACTACCGTACGAGCGAAAAAGCGAATATAAAGACACTAAGGCCAGGAAGTCATCTGAAGCTGGTGGAGACGATTGATGAAAGAAAACCGTAGCTGGTGGATCATACATCGTACAAAGGAAACCTGTGCTGCACCACGCACCAAAGTGGCGTTCCAGGGAAGCAGGGAAGGGAGTTACTCAGTACTCGCACCAAAGTTGCTTAGCCTTGGACACCTCCGTAGTCTGTTGTCTCCCTCAAGAGGCGCCCCACAAGACAAGCAACGCTGAAAGTAATTTTGCATTCTAACTGTTAAGAGATCATATATCATACCAGTATCGGGTCAAGCCCATGAAAATATCACGATGTGGATAAGCAGTTAGTTGACTTTTGATACGACTGCCAATATCATGTTGCTCTGTTGGTGCCGTCAAGAGTTGCTGGCTACCGGAGGCGTTACTGAAAACACAAAGAAACCCAATACAGTACCTATTCAACAGTACATATTCAACATGTCCTCTGTTCAACCTTTTCCTCTGTTGTCACAAACGCGTTCGCTTGTTCCAATCAATCTGATGAGTCGCAACGTCTATCTTGATGGTGATTGTCGCAACTACCGTACGCATAAATAGCTAGCTCTGTTTGGACTTTTCTGCTTCTTGCGCTTGCTGCTGCAAACGTCGCTCTGCTGCTGCCGCTGCAGCAGATCGCCGCTTCAATTTGTCACCTTCTGACAGCTTTTGGGTTGTAGTAGCAGTACTCTTTGTAGTGGCCAACGGGGCGTCGCCAACGGGGCCACTTTGGCTGCTACCATTCTGAAACCCTCCTCTCAATTGTGCATCGACTTGATCTCCCGTCAGACTGCCCAGGATAGCTTTGCCTCCTCTATTAAAAACGTTGTAGGCACTGTCGGTAGTCTCTCCATCCCACTTCTCCCTCAACCCCACGGTGAAAATGGCAGCCAGAATGGTACCCACAAAGGCAATAACACCCAGGCCATTACGAATCAGCCACCAACAACCAGCAGCCCAAGCAATGCAACCAGCATAAAAAGCAGGGCTTTGCTCTGTTGCAGACCTGACCATGTTTGTTGATAAATATTATGTAATAGAATTCAAGCTTACTTTAGTTCTTAGAAGATATGGATAGGTGCTTTGGCGACGAGGGCCGGCTGATTGAGGGAAGCTGGAAAAAAAGTGAAGACGAGAAGAGCGAACACAGCGTGATGGACGATGTCAAAGAAAGATCGCGAAGCCCATCAGGATCGGAAGCACATTTGCTCTGGATCGCAACATCCATTTAATAAAAACGAGAAAGAACTGCCCACAAGTCGAGACGAGTCGAGTCGAGTCGAGTCAACTCCACCAGCGATGCTACATGTACTCTAGCTAGCTAGAATGGGCCCTGGGGTTTCCAAGAGCTACATGATGACGGTATGGGGACGAGATATCATGTTACTGACAAACAAAAGAGCTATCGGTACCAGCTAGCAATGCAAGTATTTTGAGTGACCAAATGTCTTTCTATTATGTCTTTTTTGCCGGGGCCTTTTTCGAGGCAGTGCTATTGCTACTACCGGTAGCCTTTTTTGCCACGGGCTTTTTCGCGGCAACAATGCTAGTGCTAGTTGCTGCCTTTTTTTCTGGTGACTTTCTCGAGGCAACAGTGCTATTGCTACTTGCCTTTTTTGCAACGGGCTTTTTGGGGGCAGTGTTCGACGAGGCAACAGTGCTGTTGCTACTTGTTGTCTTTTTGGGCGAAAAGGATCGATTCTTTTTGACTTGTGGCTTGGGCTTGGGTGGAGACGGCAACTCTTGCAGTTTCTTTGTTGGTTTGGATGCCGACGCCGGTGCTTTCTTGGCTGTGGCATCGGGCTCGGTCAAGTCTATTGCCTTTTCCAGAGCAAATTTCTTTAGCTTGTCGACCAAATCAATCAATGATTGGGCAAACACCTGACAGTCCTTTTCACCACCCATGCGATCCAATTCCATATTGGCCAATCGATAGACGATGGGTGTCATATCCATCCAGGCACAATCCAACGCCGAGTCAATGAGATTGCAGACACCAGTAGCATACTTGTCGTATTCGGTCTTTGCGATATCCAGTTTTTCTTGATTGCGTTTGAGTTTGTCCTTGGCCTTGTCATCGAGCTCCTTGCCCCTGTCGTTTATTTTGGCTTCGGAATCCAGCAGTTGTTGAACTTTTTTGTCGTAGTGGAGCCAATCCTTTTTCAGTTCTTCGGATTTGGAAATGCCCGCTTGGATGCGTGTATTGACGACAATCTCCCATTCATTAATGTACTCGATGCAGTATTCGTCGATATAATCGGCGTATTGTGTATTGAGTGCCGACATTTGTCGTGACATGCTACAGTAGGAATGCTCCTTTTTGTTTTGAAAGGTTTTGGCCCAGGTCGGTGCGGCTACCAATACCTTGTTGCCCTTGCCAGCATGAGCAAACAGGGGTGTTCCCTTGGTGAAGATTTCAATTTGTTGGAGCATCTTTTATCAAAAAGCAAAGCAAACAGAGAGTAGAGTGAGTTGGTTCAGAAGGTAAGGTGAGCGTGGGAAAGCATTTCCAAGTTTCCGGAAGAAAACAACGGGAGTGAAGTACCTACCTCTGATCGGTTGTGTTCTAGATTGATCAAGGAAGCATGATAGTTCTTGAGAGCAATGGAGAAGGGCTTGAACTGTTCCGTGAAAGTCTTGAATTTGTCCTTGAGCACATCCAATTCTACACCCCGATTCTTCAGCTCGGTATGCCTGTCCGCTGCTGCAGCCAATCGTTCGGCTGTCCGAGTGCGTTGCGTACTCATGTTGTTCTTTCTGCGATTCAGATTCCTGTTACTGCTGGCAATACTGCTGCTGCTGCTGCTGCTTCGGCGGCGTTGTTGTTGTTCGTTGGCAACCTGCCCAGATCGAAACAACATCACTATCCCGAGGAAATTGTACCACTCCTTGTGCTTGGAGTGGTCTTGTGATGTTCAGAAGGGAGATGGCAGACAGACAATCAAAAAGGTAGACGTAGAATTGCAACCTTCTCTTCTCCAATGGATAAGCAGTGAACCTTCTGGTCTCACAGACCTTTGACCACCCTTTCAGATGGTGTGCTATGACTGAGGACTCGACTCGGCTTTACTAAAGAAGGATGCGGAAGACTCAAGAGAGATGATCGTCCCAATGCCCAATGATGCAAAACACACCCGATGACCGGTGACGGCTCCGTGATCTTGGTTGTCCTCGCCAATCGCCAAAGATCCAACCAAAAAACGGCTCTTTTGCTTTTCGATAGAGTTAGGGTCAATTAGATTTACTGTACATCCTCCGATACAAAATCCCCTTCGAAAAGGGTCACGCTCCTGTCACTCACTCGGAAGCAACCGACGGAAGACAACTCGGAGAAAAGAAAGACAGCATCAACGGCCGGCCATCGAGACCGTAACAAGCTGCATCATGGTCATGATGAAGGCAATGACAAGTTCGAAGAGTGTCACGATGGTCTCTGTGATGGCTGTCGTCTTGGCGGCTGCTGTGCTCGACCATAGTGTCGTTGTCAAGGCAGAGCAACACCAAATTCAGCCCATGAACAACGTCAACGTGGCGTCCCCTGCTCAAACTGGCGGAATCCATGACGCTCTGATGATGCTCGAGACCGAGGGATTGCTCGACGCTCAGAATCTCTTGGAGACGCAGCGATTCTTGGAGGACGACTTGAACAACAGCTCTGTGACGACAAATGATGGAAACTCCACCAGCAACAGTACTACGGCAGCTCCCGAAGCGCCGCCAGCAGAGAAGGATTCGACAGTACTTCGCGCAACTTTCACTACCTATGGCAGTGTCTTTCTGGGCGTGTTCTTTCTCCTTTGCATTCTTCGCAAGCGCTTCAAACGAGCATTCAACCTTCGGGATTGGGTGGATGATCGGAAATCAGACCTTGCCAAAAATCAGTTTGGCTGGTTGTCATGGACGTGGCGACTGGCAATGATCAAGGATGAAGTCTTTATGATTGAAAATGGGATGGACTCGACTTGCTTTGTTCGAGTCACTGTCATGGGCATCAAACTATGTATGGTGGGCATGTTTTGTGCATTGTTCCTATTTCCTTGCTACTATACAGCTCCAAAGACACAAGAAACCATGGATGTCAACGACTGGGTCAAAAAGCTGACTACTGGAAATGTGGGATCAGGTTCTCCTCGGTTGATTGCCACTGTCGTTGCCGCATATGTGGTGTTTGGATCCACCATGAAGTTGATAAAGGAGGAAATGGAATGGTTTGCAGGGATGCGGCACCGATACTTGAGACGAAAGTTGGCAAGAAACTATGCCATTTACTTGCGCAATATTCCACCACACTACCAAAACAACAAAGCACTGAAACATTTCTTTGAGCGATGCTTGGGCGTTGAACTAGAGGAAGCCCACATTACCATGAAAACCAGCAATTTACAAAAGGCTGTTGCTGAGAGAGCTGACACGGTAGCCCGTCTGGAACATGCAGTTGCGGAAGAAGAAATTCATGGCGAGCGCCCACGTCATTCAGCCGACAATCTGATTGTCCCAGTTGGAAGCATCATGGGTGGTCAGACCGTTGATAGCATTGATTTCTATGTCAAGCAGCTCAAGGCTCAAAACAAGGATGTGACGGAACGCATTGAAACCCTTCGAGAAAATGCTGACAAAGACATGGAGGTTCGGGCAGCAAACAGTGGCGACGACGTTGACGTGGACAACACGTCCGATACAGCAGAAGAAGACACTGGTTTCTTGACTTTTGTCCGATCAAGTGCAGTCAATGTGGTCTCAAATGTTGCAGAGAACACCACTTCTCTCACAACTGGGGCCACTGGTTTGGTGGCTAGTGCCGCTGGGCAAGCTGTCAATCTACTCACGGGGGATGAAGATGGGGCAGTGTACAGTGCGGGGTTCATTGTATTCAAGAAGCTGTCACACGTCCAAACAGCACTCCGAATGACACACTATGAAGTCCCCTATTCCATGGAATGCTTAGAGGCCCCCGATCCCCAAGATATTTTCTGGAAGAATGTGGGCCGCGAACACAAGGATTTGCAGGTTGGATCCCTGTTCAGTCTGGCCGCTACAGCGGCAACATGCCTACTTTGGACAATCCCAGTCTCTTTTGTGTCGTCACTATCATCGGTTGATGCACTACGAAAGCAGTTTGGGTTCATTGATGACGTGCTGAATGCAGCTCCATGGCTCGTGCCGATATTGGAGGTCTTTGCTCCACAGTTTCTTGTCATTCTGAATGCCATGCTTCCTGTAATTCTGACTGTTTTTACACAGTTGGAAGGCCCGATCTCTGGCGCGGCCGTGGAGGCTTCCTTGTAAGTGTTGCAGCATCAGCCTTGGAGTGTTATTTGAATCCTGCCTTCTCACATATCTGCTCACAACCCAATCCCTCAAAATCAAGGTTTGTCAAGCTATCCATGTTCATGATCATTCAAACATTTTTCGTCAGGTACATTGGCAACTTGCAGGGAGGCCTTCTGATATTGTATGATTGGATCGAATCATTCTCACCACCTGTCCCCTTTGATTTCCTCAGTGCAATCTCTGGTGGGATCTTTGAAGAGCTCAACAGACTACTAGCAGACTATACAGCAATTATCGACCTACTTGGAAAGAGTTTGCCTGCTCAATCCACGTTTTTCATGCAAATGGTATGCCCAACAAGCTTTTGAATGGGTTCGCTTGATCTGAAACCAGTGATTCAGTCTGGATTCCTCATTTCTATTTCTATCAGGCCATTGTGATGACAGTGACAACATCAGCAATTGAAGGATTGCGTGTGGCCCCTCTCGCGCTGGCATTTGTGCGGAAATTTGTTGGACCGAAATTGACTGAGAAAGAACGATCAACTACGTTTATGGGTCTGACTCCACTCAATGAGCCCTCGGAATTCCAACATGCAGGTAAGTGCAAGGGTCGTGTTGCCAATATTGGGTTGATTGAAAGCCACGCTCAAAGTTGTTTTGCCGCAAACAGACTTCCTTTCGAATATGGTTCTGTTCTTCATCATCTTCTTAGTTTATGCTGGTACGTGTCGAAGCTGCGTTTGCCATGAAGTCTGATGAATCTATTATTTTACCCTCATTGCGACTGGTGATGTTCAGTGATTGCACCAATGGTCAGCTTCATCCTTGCCTTGTGTTTCGGTGTCATGGGAACTCTCTTTCGCCATCAGTTTGTTTACATCTACAATTCCAATCCAGACTCTGGGGGGTTCTTATTCTTGAATTTCATTCACATCTTGACTTCGTGCATGTTGATTGGCGAAATCACAATCAGGTGAGTTTGTACCTGAAGACCATCCTGCGGACCTTTCGGTCCTGCTATTTGCTTTGCTCATTAGACTCGTTTGCTGCAATCAATCAAATGAAATCATGAAAAGTGGGCTTCTCACATTGAAGAAGAGCCCTGTTGCAGTGCTGAACATTCCTCTCATCGTGTGCACCGTGCTCTTCAACTACTACATCCGGCAACAGGTAAGTCTGTATCGCTGGTGTTGCATGTGGAGTTGCATTGGCTGTCATCCTCACGCAGCTGTATCCATCCATAAGCACTTCACCGTGGCGCAACATCTGCCAAGTCGATTGTGCCGGAAGCAAGACCAAAAGAACAACAGCTCCGGCATGTGTTACGACTTCGTCCAGGATGCCTATCTCCAGCCCGAGCTTCGTGAACCACGAGGTAGGTGGTGTAAAGTCACAGGTATTGGCGTATGCTAAACTCTCTAACAATCTTTTGTACTGCTCATTCTAGTTCTTCCTGAAGTGTCTGATGACTTGATTGGAGATCTTCGCCTGTTGGCTGACGACGATGAAGTCGAAAGTGGCACAGTTGCAAGTGCCGTGACTTGTCGGGTGACCAAACTGCGACTCTCAGCGTACGAACCAGGGGATGGCGAAGGGGGGACTCCAGATGCGTCGTGGATCGATGAACGCAGTGGGACAGCGCCTGATTCACAATCGATGGACTTGGACAACTCGGTGCACTAAAACTCGGAAATCAATCAGAGACTTGAACTGAGGTATGCGGCAGGGGTTGGAGTCGAGTCGTTTTATCGTAATTTCGCTAGATATATGTAGCTATAACTGCACCGCTCACATGAGTATAAAAATGCCTGCAAAGCAACTTAGAGACTATCGTACATGTACAAGGTGAGGGCGAGATGAGGGACTGGACAAGAATGTTGTACATTAAAAATTTTCGACGAAGACTCTTCTTTGCCGGGCCCTCGCTGGCTTCCGCACGGTAGAGAATCCACCTGCTCTACCCCCGTTGTTTTGTACCGGTACGGGGTGAAAGGTTTATGAAGGAATGGATCGACAAGAACAGAACGACATAGCGACGCACTAGGTTATATTGAAAGACGTGGCGAGGCAAACCTCGTGGCGATAGCCAACTTTGGTGCACTGAGCAGCCACTGAGCCCAGAAGGACTGCCATCAGTCACAGTTGGCGGGAGTGGAATCAGATGCGGTGAAAACTTACATGGACGTAGAATTCTAGTACGGTACGAAGCAAACCTGGAAAACTGCGGCCGACGTGTGCCGGTATGCTCCGGAATGCAACCATTCAGTTTCTTCGCCTTAGCTACTAGCTTAGCTACTAGCTAGCTACGGTATCTACTAGTAGCTAGAATCGAATTTGGCTGGATTCCACGGGACCTCCCGTTAAGCCCCAAAACAAACAGATCTCATCTCTCATAAAATCAAAACTTGAAAGCCCAAGAACCAAAACCAAAACCAAAACCAACAGATTCTGAAAAAATGCAATCCAAAATGAATCTCTTCTCCTGCTCCTCTCTCACCCGGCCACTAACACTGGGTCTTCTGGGAGTTTGCCTTGTTCCCTCTCTGGCCTTCCAGAGTCAGACCCCACCACTATTCGCAAGAGTCGCGTTTATGCCCAGCCCCACTGGTACCTCTGCAATGAAAAGCCTTGGTGGTGAGGGGCTGCAAAGAAAACCAGCTTTCTCCACTTCCCTTCACCAATCCAGCCATGTTGTCCATCATGTTGACAAACCATTACTGAGTGATGTGATACGTTCATCACCCTTCTCAGACATCTCTCCCGGGACACTGCTTGCCCAAATACGGGGGAAACGAGCTACAAACCCACTTATTCGGGGACTGGTGCATCAATTCATGACAGTCACACTGCCATCTTTTGCATTTCTCAAGATCATGACTGCTCTTTTGTGGCCAATCCATGTAAAATTTGGCAATGCATTTGGTCCTGTTTTTGCACTGAATGTTTCCAATGTTTTGGCTGGTTCAACTCTACCTCTCTTAAATCTTGTGTTGGCTCTACCTTGGTTGATGCCTACATCATCTGAGCACAAGGCAGCAGCGCAAAAGAATCGAGAGGATTTTGTTCACTTCCACACCAAGGATACTTTACTTCAGAATACCCTTCTTGTGCCTGTAATTCCTCTTGCAATCATGGCCTTCACACCTGGGGCTGTGTGGCGGACAATGGCCCCACCAAACCTGAACTTCTGGTTGATTGCAAAAGTGAGCATGTTTTCCAGTTTATTCACAGAAATTACCTTCTATGCCATGCATCGGATCATGCACATGAAAAAGAGCAAAAATCCAATTGTCAAATATCTCTGCAAATGTCACAAGATTCACCACATGGTTGATTCACGCCAATTGAAATCTCATGATGCTGTTCGCGTGCATTTTGTTGAGACAATCTTTAATGTGATTGGCATTCTTGGCGGACCCTTGCTGATGGGCTGTCACCCCATGGTCACGTTGTCTTCTTTTACCTTCACAGTGGCCAATGCTTTCATCAGCCATACTGACTACTTTGACTTTCACAACAGCAATCACATCTTGCACCACAAGCGCAGTGACTGCAACTATGGCCTGACAGGCATGATGGACTACATTTTTGGTACAGGCAGAACAGAAAGCAAGTAACTTGCTTCATTTTCAACACTCACTACAATCAATTTAAACTGGCCTGCTGTTTTGAACCTGCTGAGGCTGTGCAAGACCAGAATAAAATAAATCCATAAATAAAGATAGAACAGTGTCATTAAGAATCCAGGTTAGGTATTTTCACACTTTGGCCCGTCCTGTCAATCCCCAGTTTGTCCCCTCATCTGATCCCAACGAACCTGCTTGGTTTCACATTTCTTCTCCTGAGCCTGCCCCCCTGCTAGCCTGCAGGCTTCACTCAACTTAGCTTCAATTGACTACAGATTTTGCACCTATTATTTCCAGCGCGTGTCCCACCTCCGGCACGCCGCCCGATCCGTCAAACATAAAGTCCGCAGAAGATCAGAATGGATGGAAACTACACTGCTGCCACTCACTTTTTCCAATCCATCCTGAACTTCTGAGGACAAATCAACCATGAGCGAGCCTTCACATGAAAGAGAGCAACAACTCAAGATAGCATTAACCAATATTAGTGTACGGATATAACAATGTAGCCAAGCTGTAGCGAAATTCACTTTTGATCTCCTTGATGGATTGACGATGGACTTTTCGTTCCTTTGCCGTCGTCTTTGAATTATACAATGAGCAGAGCGGCAAAGAAGAAGGCCGAGATAGACGAGGCCGTGGGCGATGCAGCAGTACTGCTCAAAATCTCCAAGAAAGGCGGTGGGATGACTGCGCACTCAGCTCTTCGATTGGCGGGAGTGTCAACCGAAGATAGACAAAACAAAGCTCTTCAAAAGCGCGTTCATCGAGCAAGGGACAAGCTCCATGATCAACGAAAGAAACTAACAACTGAGTTTGATCAAATGGAGTTGGCGGAAGAAGATCATCCATTTCCGAGCTCTCAAGAAAGTGTCATTCCCATTGTTCCAAGACTCCCCAAACAACTGAACATGAGAAAGACTTCCAAACAGGCTGCTGCCCAACGCAAAGCCAATGTCCAAGTCAAGGACCTGAAAGGCAAGCTGTTCATGGAGGCGTGTGAGGCTGTCAAGGAAGAGAATGAGAAAGAGCAACGATTTCTGGCCGAAGGAATGGCGTACCGAAAGAAGTCTTCTGAGGCAATCTGCGGCGAGATCAATGCAAGACCACTCGCACAGGCACACGATATCAAGATTGTTGCACGCAGTGTTCGCAATGCTATTCAAGAGAATCGTGTGCAATTGAAGAAGTGTGGAGAGCCAGGAAAGCTAGATGCTGAGTATTTTCGAGCTCTCTGTGATGCTGTAAAGTCGTACAGTCTCCTTTCCGTGGAGGATGGAAAGCAAGTGACAAACCTGCGGCCAAAGCTCTCCAAGATGACGAATGCTTGTGTGAACAAGCTTGAGGGTCAAGGCAGCCGACAGGGAAGAAAGCTCTTTGAGCGGGTGGAAGCTGTACTTGCTGGAGAGCTTGACGTTGGCAAGCCAAACCGAATTGAGCAACGGCGCCAGCAGTATGCTACTTATGCAAATATTAATCAGTGGTACACTGGCTTCAAAGAGTTTCTGATTGACAAAGGATTTGCTACAGCAGCTCCGGGTGGGGAAGAAGGCGAGCTTGTGTTTGTCAGCAGTGACCAAGGCAGCCGCATTGCCAATCTAGATGAGTCTGCTCTTACTCTTGATGATACTGAGAACGGAAAGGGAGGGAGACCTGCCTTGGGATTCTATAATCCTCGCACATCAGCTGCTCCATCTCATGGTGCACACAAAAGTTCTTGGAAATGCACTCTTGTTGCCGGTTGCTTTGCGTCTGGTGAGCCCTTTCCTCCACACTTCCAGCTTCCAACAGACGCAAGAAAGGATCCAGACAATGAAGGTATATACAGTGAATTCATTGTGGATATGTTGGAAATCGTGGCTTCCTATTGCGGTGATGAAGATTCCACTTGGACGGCTACATACAATGTCAATGAGAAGGGAAGCATGACCAAAGAAGAGTTCGGACAATACGTCTTGAAAAACTTCCTCACTCTTGTGGCCAACGACTGTGCTGATATCCCAGGCAAAAGGGTCGTGTTGTTGGTCGACGGAGGCCCAGGTCGAACAAATGAAGACATGTTGGCCCAGATGAGAATGCATGGAGTGTATTTGTTTCCCTCTGGCCCTCCCAATACGACGCATATCACTCAAGTGAGTGTATATGAGTCAAACAAACTATGCTGTAACGTGAACTGATTATCAAGTCTGTGACGTTTTAACTATCTATCTCACAAACGATGTTGGTTCTCTTTCCATCCACTTCAGATTCTTGACATGATCTTTGGCTTGCTGAAAACAAGATACTTTGAAAATCTTGAGAGGCTCTGGGAATACCGACAAAACAACATCAACGCCGCCTCATCCATTACACGAAATGATATTGGATTGCTGTTCTTTGGTAGTGAACACAGTCGGAAACGAGAGGCAGATCCAAGCTTTCCTCTGCTCAAGAACAGCTTCCAGGAAGCTTTTGCCATTGTTAGAGTTCGCAAGTTTTGGAGCCAAAAACTGGGTGTCTATCCATACTATACGAGAGCGGCGTTGAAGAGCAAACATGTCCGCCATGAGGTTGTTGTTACGGCTGGATTGGCCGATACCGATGTGGATCCGGAAGCCCAACATCTCCGTGATTTGAATTCTCTTAACCGAAAATCCTGTGACATCCTTGATGCTGGAGGGTACAATGGATCCCTCTTCCGAATGCAACTGAGCGAATTCAGCACTGAAAAGAGGCAGAAAGTCCTCACGAGACCTCGCACTCGAGCCCGGCAGGATGCCTTTGAAGAAGAAAAGGTTGGCGGTGGCAAGTTCTTCCTCAGAACTGGTGGAGCTGCTCTGAATGATGATGATATGTTTGTTGCCATCACGAGAAGGAAGCTGAAGCAGCAACTCAAGGAGGCGGAAGCCTCAAAGCAACAGAGGCAGGAAGCAGCTCAAAGACAGTTGATTGCTCTCCAAATCCTTGAACAGGAAACGGTGGCAAAGATCGAGGATTACACCAACCCACAGCTGAGGCATCTCATCTGTTGGAAGCTTGACCAGAAGACTCTGCCTGGTGCTCTCAAGAACAAACCAGAAAAAGTATCCAAGTGGAGAGAGCTCAAGACTAAGAATCCTCCAGAGTTTGTGCCTTGGACTGATGCCGATGAAGAGACTCTCGTAGAGCTGAAGAAGAAGATTGATGGTGACATTGCACTCGATGACACAGACTATGGACGTCAAAGGGCCGTTGAGGTTGACAGAGCCAAGAGCCTCGTCCGTGGGCTATCCAATGCGGACAAGGAAGCTTTTCTGAAGAGTCTTCAAGAGGATAATGCAGCTCCGGCTGACAGCAGTGACAGCGGTGACAGCGACTGACTTGGAGGGACACCGAGACAGCACCATTATCTCCTTATCAGACACTTGTCGCTGTCAATGCATCGACTAAAAAACCAGTCAGAGCCTCACTGTTGATGGTATCAACTTTGCCGACAAGAGCTGACAAGCAGGGTAGCTTGTAAGTGCATCTATCATGGTATTAGGTGATGTTAGTTTGCTGCCAGATGTCTTTTTCCGATTCTTGACCTCTCCATTCAAATTTTTGCAGGTAAACCTGAGGGTTAAGATTCGGTCGAAAAAATTGGGGTAAAATCTGTACTAGTCTAATCCACTCCATCGCTCCAGCAAGCCAGCCATCTTTTTACCATGGTACCGGTACCAAGTATTATTAGACTAGTATGACTTTCCTGGTAACGACGGTAAACTTAGAGCAGTCACTAAAAAATAGGTCGCACCCAATATTGGTCGATTGGTTTTTAGCTGGAACCCAAATCGAAACCTATTCAGTCACTAACTCATTTCGGTCGAGGTTTAGGTTGCGACCG
>CAICTM010000948.1:0-41640 GCA_903772945.1 Seminavis robusta | reverse complement strand
CGGGAATCATCCACGGTTTGCTGCCTCCCATAAAGTGGGCAATATCCCGATAGGGCACCACACACTGATGTGGTTTCTTGTATTTGGATGCCTGTTGATGTTTTTCCTCATCGCAATTGAACTGATGAACGAGTGGATTCTCGTGCGAGTACGGTCCCAACGGTTCCAACCGCAAATTCATTTCAAGCGTGGGTTTGGAGAATCCATCAATCGTCTTGTTGGCATTCACGCCGGCATCAATCCAATTCTCAATCTTATCTTGAATAATAATAGACACGTTGCGTTTGTAGAATTTGGTCCAATAGTACAACAATCCCTGATCGGAATGTCCGGCATGGTACCTCCATTTCTTTCCGTACTTGATAGTCCCATGCCATTCGTCGTTCTCGGCTTCAAAGTCATATCCCCATCCCCGATTCCAACTGAAATGTGGATAGGGCAATTGCTTGCCTTCTTCCTTCATGCGTCGAATAATGGCTTGCAATCGTTCCCATCCTCCGGCTTCTGGTTCTAGCATGAACAGACCGGCATTGCAGGGTTCTCCTCGTGTGGCCCAAATCATGTTGGGTTTCAAAAAGGTCGGTGTGGATTTGTGGTCTGCATCCGAAAGATGAAACATGTAATCGAGATTGGCAAGTGGAATGGCATCGGCATCCATAAACATGACACGTCGGTATTGGACCAATTGGAGGGCGCGAAACTTTTCAAAGACCAATCCGGCAAAGGATTCGCGATTGGGTTTGGGCAATGGAATGATTTGAATATTCAACGCGTGCAAGTGATCCGTGTCTTCTTGCGGCAGAGCATCGAGTGGAGAATCGGGAGACATTTGCGTAAAGAGAACGACATCGGCGGTGGATCCGAGTTTGCGAAGAAGACGCGTTGCGACGAGCACATCGTAGACAAATCCCTTGTAGGCGGGTCGGTCTTCGTGAATACCGCCAATGACAAACATGTACGCGTAGGGGCTCTTCGGAGTGAGGTTGTTAATGGTCACAGCCGCGGTTTCCGTCAAGTTGATTTGGGGATCCGATACGGTAATGACGGCAGAATGGTTTTTGGCGGTTACTACTACTTCTTCTGTTGCTTTAGAAGTCGGGTTGGCTGTGGGAGACGCTGTGGGAGACGCCGTCGGAGCCACCGTTGGACTGGCTGTGGGAGATGCGGTGGGACTGACGGTAGGACTGGCAGTAGGAGCTGCCGTAGGCATGCCTTGTCGTAGTTTTTGTTGCGTGAGTTGTTCAATGGTCCGCAGCAATCCTTCCTTTTCCGCGACGGACAATTGACTGGTGGCCACGGAACTACTGAGGGATTCCAAACTCATTCCGTCGCCCAGCAGAGCGCGTTGTTGTTTCTGCGGAGCATCTTCATTCTCACGTCCGGCACCCACCATGGACTGCAGCAATGGAGATGTCAGGAGCAAGTGATGCACGGCAACGGTAACCCCCAACAAGACCAACAAGGATTGCACCAATCGAGATTGAAACGTTTTGCGGTGAGAAGAGTGCGAAAAGTCTTCTCGACTCGGTACTCGACCAATATTGCTGCTGATCGAACCAGGAGGAGACGGAGATCGAGACCGCGTGGCTCGTAGCAGATTGTCTTTCATTGTAATGCTTGGAAATTCAGGAAGATGGGAGAGAAGAGGAGAGAATTGTCGTTTTATTGTGGGTGGTGTGTTGCCTGCCTGTTGGGCTAGCTGCTGGTAGGAAAATAAATGTGATGATGCACAGTGCTTGCTTGGTGGCAGTGACTTTTTATGTCGCTTGCTTGGTTGTCGTAGCTTTGTCGTTGGGCTTTCTTGCTGGCCCAAAGTATTTTGTTGATGTTGACCAAGAAGCCAAGAAGTGACAGTACCGTATGCTGCTTGGATCCCTCGCTCCCTCACGTCGCTGTGCATTCGTTGGGCCCGTCATTATCGTCGACAAAACAAAAGCCCAAGAGTCACACGTTAAGTCATTGTACAATACGGGAACACTCACAAGGTGCTTGCCTGGGTAATTCGCGGAAAAGATTTTTCAAAGGGAAGGCACAGTTCTACGGGTTGGGTGCGTTGGGCTGGTCTTGAAATCTGGATGGGCTGGTAATCGGAGGGTGCAAGATGACTCTGGATGCTTCGGATGACCTTAAAGAATGACCGACTGAGTCACTCCTCTCGTGATTGATGTTGTGCGTGAAACAACTCAACTCCAAGCCAAGCGAATGACGAGGTTGAAGGCACCGAGGTCGGCATGTCGTTCTGCAAGCTACTAGCTAGCTAGCTAGTAGAGCTTCAGAACTCTCCTCGGTTCCTTTCTCCTTTCACGTAATGCACAGCCAAGGCTTGGTGAGACTGCGATCCTAAAACGCAGTATCAGGGTATACTCATGGCTGGCAGTCCGATTTAACTAGCTAGCTAGCTAGCTAGCTGTAGCTAAAAGTCGAAGTCGCCCAAAAGACCAAAAGTCAAGTCAAGAACCCGTTACTATTTAGTAGCAACGTTCGCTAGATGAAAACGGGGTATGCACAAGACCCGTGCTATATCAAACTACGACACGAGGAGCCGGCGGCCTAGCGAGCCAACGATAGCCCGTACCGGTAGATGGGAAAGAGGATCGACACAAGCTCTCCCCCCCAATCTGGCAGAACGTTTCCGCATCGCCAGGTATTCGGACGAACTGGCCAATAGCTTGCATACGGCACCAAAAACTACTGTTGGACCGGACGCATCCGGAAGCCCTGGCCACCTTGGACGAGGCGGAAGAAGAGGCCTGCATCAACGTATTGCTGTCTTTTTCCTCGTCGAGGAAGCATCTCTCGGGGAATCGAATCAAATCGGACGAGAGCTACACGCCACCGCAACGGAAGACATTGCCGCTGCTGACACATACATCAGCTGGGAACAATGTCTTGTTAGCTGGACTAGCAAATACCGGAACACACGAATGGTGTTTTAGAGGGCAGAACATCACGGAGCTTGCCTCTTTATCAGCCATTGAAGACAGGGCGAAGACTGGACATGCCGCGTTGTTCTTGCGGGGGAGCTTTCTACGATCGACGCTATCCACGCCCGAGCTGGTTTCGTATAGTTGAGCGACTCATTCATGCAATTGGCATAGAATCGAATGATATAACCGTGCCACTACCGCCGCTGCTCAGGCTTTCGTCCTCGGCCAAGCCCCATGAAGATGACTTGCTTCGAGAGTTTCGATAATGCCTCTCACAGCTACTCGCTGTAGCTTTCACCTACGGCCCAGTACCCAGTACTGTTTCGATGCCAATAGAGGGATGGTTATTGATAGTCTACGTTCTAGCCCAGAGAGATGAGTGAATCCTTGAAAAATGAAAGGTGCCACTGTCAATTTTATGCTTGGCCAACATAGCCACATTCAAAGGAATCAGCAAGTATGGCAAAACGGGCCAATTGGACTTGCCCCTGTGTTGGGATCTGATTGTGAAGGACAAGCAAAGGCTCCAGCAAACATGTCAACCACAGTGGCTGTAACAAGAAGGTTGTTACCCCAATTGCACAAATCTCGGTCCAGTGATGCAGCTCCCTTGAACCTGAGCCCAGAGCAACAGAGACAGTACGAAGCATAAGGCAAAAGCAATAATACCACAAAACCAAAATGTCACATGCTTAGTCACCAACAAACTTACATGGAATTGAAGCTGGTGACTTGGCTAATGTCCCAGGTTGTACCAATTGCTTGGTTGAAAGCAGAGTTTTGGAACATCTGCAACATGTTCACAGCATTTCCTACCTGCCATGCTGTAATCGGCTGATTGAAAGAGGCCGAATTTGCAAACATTGCTTGGAAATTCCTCACTTTGTTTACATTCCAAATTGAAATGTCCTGAAGGAGCAAAGGAATAAGAATGGGTCAGAAGATGGTGGAATTTCCTGTCTGCATCACAACATTCTTTTTCACAGTATCCTCCTACCTGGTCAAATGAACTGGCCCCAGAGAACATGTTTGCAGTGGTTGTCGCACTTGAGAGATCCCAATTTTGTATGTCTTGGTTAAAATCTGTATTGCTTTTAAACATGCTGCACAGGAAAAAGTTAGTGCTGCTTGTGAGACTTGGCAGAAACAATTTGATGGTCACTTACAACAGAAAATTGGTTCCAGCAGCTGTGGACCACAATGGCATTGGTTGGTTGTAGGCAGTGTCAGCAAACATGTAGTTGAATGACTGAACTGCTGCCACGTTCCAGGTTGAAATGTCACGGTTGAAATTAGAGTTCTGGAACCTGTGGGTTCAGCAGAAAGTTGAAATGGCAAGGGATTAGAATCATTGCTAGATTTCAGAGTCGTGGAAATCATACCGTACAGGGCCTTACATGAATGCGCTTGAGGTGACCTTTGCAACATTCCAACCAGAAAGGTCTCCATTGAAAACAGTTGCTTCTTGAAACCTGGGGGAAAGCAAGGGGTTGAGGTGAGACCAACCAGCCGCTCAAACACTTGGATTCTTCACAAGCACTGGTGTGGTTTCGTCTTACATTCCTTCAAGGTTCACAGACTTGCTTGTGTCCCAGTTGGTTAGATCTTTGTTGAAGGCTGCTGCTTGGTAGAATGTGTTATGGAAAGTGGTCACAGCACTGACATCCCAGGAACTGATATCTTCATTGAAAGATGCATAGCCTGAGTAGCCTCCAGCTGCAGCAAACACATCTTGAAAAGATGTGACACGCGTGACATCCCACGTTTCAATGGCGCCATAGGTAGATGTTGCACTGAAGTCTCCAGCTTGCAATGCCGCTATGAGCTCTGTTCTATCGCCAATGACTAAAGTTGCGACAGAGTGTTAGCTAGTGACAAACAGAAACGATAGTTCATACAATGTTGCAAGAACCCTTGTCAACGTACCATCTGGAGTAGGGGCAATTGTTGGGCTTGGTGTTGGCATCTTCGTTGGAGCTTTTGTGGGTGCTCTTGTTGGAGCTTTGTGTGTGCTTGGTAGGTGCCTTGGTAGGTGATTTGGTTGGTGCCTTGGTAGGTCCCTTGGTGGGTGCTTTGGTGGGTGCCTTGGTAGGTGCCTTGGTTGGTGCTTTTGTGGGGGCTCTGGTTGGGCTTTGGTTGTGCTTTTGTAGGAGCTTTGGATGGTGCTTTTGAAGGAGCTTTGGTGGGTGAATTAGTTGGAGCTTTAGTCGGTTCTTTCGTAGGAGCTTTGGTGGGAGCTTTGGATGGTGCTTTTGAAGGAGCTTTGGTGGGTGATTTTGTTGGTGATTGGGTAGGGGCTCTAGTTGGAACTTTGGTGGGAGCTTGAGAAGCTGCCGTGGTGGGGGCTTTTGAAGGTAGTTTGCTTGGAGCTGCGGTGGGTGCTCTTGTAGGTGCATTGGTTGGTGTGCTTGTTGGGGATTTGGCGGGTCCATTAGAAGGGGACTTGGTGGGAACTTTGGAGGCTTTTGACGGTGATATTGTAGGGGTCTTGGTTGGCAGATCAGTAGGTGACTTACTTGGGGTGTCAGGGGCAACTGTAGGTGACGAAGTTGTGGGGACATTGGTTGGAGCTTCACTGGGGGCTTTGGAAGGTAAGTTTGTTGGCATATTGGTAAGAGGGTTGGTTGGGGTTCTTGTGGGTGCCTTATTGGTTGGGTTGCCTGGAGAGGCAGCGGGCTGTGGTGTTGGGGCGATTGTGGGTACTTTGGTTGGTAGAGCTGCTGGGCCAACTGTAGGCACATCAGTAGGTGTTGTTGGGATTTTGGTTTGGGTTTTAGTGGGTTCCTTGGTTGGGTTTCCTGGCGAGACAGTAGGTACCGGTATTGGGGCATGTGTAGGTACCTTGGTAGGAATATTAGTTGGAGGTTTAGTAGGTGTCAAGGATGGCACTTGGGTTGGATTGCTCACAGTCACAGTGGGCAGAGGTGTAGGGCCAACTGTGGACACCTTTGTTGGAGTCTCAGAGGGTACCTTGCTTGGACGTCCTAGAGTTACAGTGGGTTGAAGCGTTGGGCCATTGGTGGGTACACTTATTGGTTTTTCAGTTGGAACCGATGTTGGTGATGTGGTTGGAGACTCACTTGGAACAATGGTGGGGGTTGTAGAAGGTGTTCCTGTTGGAGCTCTGGTTGGGTTCCCTGGTGGTACTGTGGGCTGAGGAATAGGGGCAATTGTTGACAACTCTGTTGGAGCTAGTGTTGGATTTGTTGTGGGGGGTTTTGTTGGTGCACTGGTGGGTACTCGAGTTTGAAGAGTGTCACTGAAAAGAATGGCAACTACTCCAGTTCCTTGAAGCACAGAACTGATACTATTCACAAGTGCAGTGACATCAGATCCAACAGGCAGTGGCAACCCAGGGCTTGTCTGCAATGTTTGTATGCGTAGTCCAATTTGTGGATTTATTTCCTGAAGGCGCCGCCTGGTGTACCGCCCTTCCACTTCAATATCAATGAGAATTGGATCACAAACTGTTGAATTCATGCCTCCATGAGCTGTTTCGAAAGCATCAGTCACATCATCATCCAGAAGCACACCAATATCACCCTCAAGAGTCAAATAGTATAATTTGTTGTAAGTATCAAAGGCCACATTGCACTCTTCAATTGTTGGTTGCTCTGTTGGCGTGCCACTACCTGTACTGGAGGTGGGAGTGAGACCACTTTCTGATGGGGACCAAGGGGTCGGCCTAGAGGTGGGCGGCTCAGTTGGTTCAAATGTGGGCCCAGGCGTGGGCTGCTCAGTTGGTTCAAATGTGGGTCCAGGGGTGGGCAGCTCAGTGGGCCGGGGTGAGGGCCCAGGGGTTGGCTGCATAGTTGGTGGAAGAGTGCTCTGTGGAGTAACTTGAACAGTGTTTTCATTGGTAGTCTCTACAGTGGGCTCTCCAGAAGGTGTCACCTGGGATGAGGGCCCAGGGGTTGGCTGCGTCGTTGGTTGAAGAGGGCTCTGTGGAGTAACTTGAACAGTGTTCTCACTGGTGGTCTCTACAGTGGGCTCTGCAGATGGCCTCACAGATGGCTCCACTGTAGCACCAAAACGAAGGGGCACCGATGGTGAATGAAGTGATTCGGTGTAAGTGACCGGCACTGATGAGAGGCTGTCTCCACCACCTACAACAGAAAATCTATACAATTAAATCAAAGAAACCAAAGTAAGAACTGGGCAAGAATAACAATATCTTTTGACAAAAGAAGACTTACTTTTGCAACTCGTGCTCTGTTTCAGGGGAAATATTTGCATCAACAGTGGGTGATGGTGTTGTTGGCCTTACTGGGACCACAAATGTATCTTGCAATGCACCTTTGTTTGTAAATGCATTCAAGCCATATGATGTTTTGGCCGACAGACTGGTATCTGCAGCAGCTTCTGGTACAACAGGTGAAGCTGTATCAGCAGTGGCTTCTTCAGGGCTAGGTGGCTCCAAATGTGGTTGAGATGCCATGTTTGGTGACACTGGAGCCACCACAGGTAGGACGACAACATCTAGGTTGCTCTCGGGTGCACCATTAGGCAAAGCATTTGGCACCTTACTCTGGTCATTGTATGCTGTTGGCATGATTAAATCATTTGAGCTGGTTGGTGGCAATGCTGGCTCATCGGTATAACTTTGATACTGTTGTGGGATGGCGGGATTTTCAACTGGGGCATTGTTTGGTATGGAAATGGGCGATGCAGTATGATATGCACTGGGTGCAGCAGTTCGTGCCATATCATTGGTTGTTTCACTTGGTGCAATACCAAGTCCTGCCTCTGCCTCTGCGCCTGCAACTGTGTTTGGAATCCCCGATGGCGTCTCTGGTTCATTTCCAGTAGTCGGTGAGCTGTTCTCATTCCGGCCATCGTGATTACTTGTTTCATTGCCTGGCTCCTGCTCCACAAAGGTCTCATCAAATCCATCAAATATGTCAACCAGCAGTTCTTGGCAGTCATTAGCAGTTGGATTTAAAATACAAGCTGTAAGGATCTCCTCATCTACTTGATTGGGAGCTGAGTCATCCTCCAGAAGAGCTTCAAGTTGTTCACAGACAGGATTTGTTTGGCCTTGATTGATAGCCACTACCTTTCTATTATCATTGATGAAACACTCTGACAAGGCATTGAGCTGGTTGGAAAAGGGCGCTTGAATGACACCATCATTGGTCTCAATGAATTCTTCAAACTCTTCAAGAGCCTCTTTTCCGACGGAAGCAATCACATTGCCAACGCCCAGGGTGGAATTATTCAAGGTGCCATTGAATCCTGGTGCTGCCCTTGTTGTGGCAAAGACAACCCTAGTGGATAATCCCACATTGTCGTCAACCACCACTGTTCCTTCACTCTCTTTGTGGAGCATGGGACCCAAATTGTACCCCAATGTTGCTGCAAACAAGCCAAGAAATTGATTGATAGATGGAGCTCCAAGTTGTTCTTGTTGTAGCTCACGCCGTTGATGCCCCAAACCTTTCTGATTTGGTTCATATGCATTCTGATTGCTAGTCAAGACTTCTGAATTTGTCTCTAGTTGTGAGATGTTTGGTGGCGATGACTGTGTCCCATCGGTTCTGGCAGGCTTCTCTTCAATTTCAAATATGTGGACGCCGGTGTCATCCTCATCTATGGATGTTGAGTCAAAAAGAGGTTCAAAGTCTGAGCACACGATTCAAATCAGCGGACAACAAGGAAACTGCGTGTTAGGACACCATCCAATCAACTGGGATGGCAGCAAGTATTGGAAAAGACTTCAATGATGCAAGATCCACTTACCAGGACACCCGTTGCAAGCAACTGTTGCTAGCCAGAACACGGTGGTCACAGTAGAGCCATCTGTTCCATCATCATCTCCCATAATCACAAAGGTTTCCCAGTCCTCAATCGTGGCATTGTGAACTACCCGAATGAATGGATCCAAACACATCCCAGAGATGCTAATAAGGTCGGGTATGAGCACAGGTTTTGAGAAAAAGAGAAGACCCAATCAGGGATACTAATTTCCCTGAATGAAGCAGTTCAGTGGGCCAACACTTACTTGTTGTAGACCTCTCGGAACAATGCCTCGATGTGATCCCTGTAGTCTGGTAGGGCTCCTTCTGGCAGCGCTTGTATCTGTAACTCAACGTATCCTTGTTTAAAATCGGAACTGCCTGTACATGGTGGCGGCACAAAGTCACCTTGGGGTGGAGGTGGTCTTCCATAGAAATCATCAGTAGCCACAAATGGAGAAGCTGGGACTGGGGCTGAAACTGGTGCCATGGCCACCCCAGAAACAACAGCAGCCGCAGAAACAGCTGCAACCCCCACCGCGACCCCCACTTGGGTGGCAACTGGTGAAGAAAAGAAGGGAACGATTTGGGATAAAAAGCCTGAAAGGAAATATACTGCCAAGGCGCTCGCAACACTGCTTACCTCCTGCAGAAGCAACTGCGCTCACAACAGTACTGGCGATAGTGGTTGCTGAAGCCGCCGCGGCTGCAGTTGATGTTGTGGCGGCTTATTGGTTGCATGGGTGGTGCAGATTGAACAAGGGTGGAGGTAGAGGTTGTCAGCGTGGAAATATTTAGAGATGAATATGCAGTTTCATGAGGATCACAACAGTTCCTGAACGGTACTTACTCGCAGTAGCTGTTGCAGCGCTTTGTGCTGCAGTGGTTGCCATTTGCCCAGCCATGGTTGAGGTTGCAGCTTGAGTTGTGGCGGTGGTGGTACCGGTGGTTGTGGAAGAACCAGTTGCGGCAGTGATGTTAGCATGAGCACTAGTGTTGTGTAAGCTCTGCCCAAGCTCGACGGCACGACCTGCATCTTCGAGGCCCATCGCATAGTCGAGGGCATCTTCCAGTGGCATGGCATGGTCCTCACTTTCCCTTCCATTCCCTCTCTTGATGCATCTATACAGTCTCATGCACAAGTCCTTGATGGTTTCGAATATAAAACGAAAGAAAATCCGAAACATGTCCGTAACATAGCCACACATGATTCCCTTAAAGACACCACGTCGAATAGCTCTTTCTCGTTCATCAGCAGACAGAGCACTTTGATAGCTACTCTCGTCACTTTCGCTGTCATGGCAATATTCCACGTCGTCTTCTCGAGCAGTGTGAACGTCGTCATTCTCGTACTCGCAAGCAGTTGCGTCCTGCTGACTTTCGCCTCGAGATACTTCAATGTCAACTTCATAGAAGCTGCAACCAGTATCAGTGTTACTATCGTGGAGGGAGTCAGGTTGTCGTTCCGCCTCGTCATGGCCGCTGCGGGCCATCATGGAACGCCGATCATACCGGTAGGTGTTGGCCCGATCTTGGGCTGGTTGGTCGCTCGATGCTGCGATTGAGCAGGGACTTGGGTGGGGCGAGTGTTTCATTATTTAGTGGGTCGTTTGTCGCTACTATTTCTGGACAAGGAAACCCAGCAATCACAAAGTTTATCAAGGTAATTAGGCCGAGACAGCGCTTTGCGGAGAGTTTATTGCGCTTCGGGGAATGCAGCTCTCGCGAAGAGGTTTGTGCGAGGTGCGAGGTGGGAGGAGACGAAGACCGAAACTCGGGTTGCAAAACAGCAAAAGACATGCGGTCATAATAATTTGTTTTGTGTCTGACTGTGGCTTGTGTACAATAGACAGTTTTCAGTGCTTGGATGTTGTTCAAGCGTTCAAGCGTTCAAGCGTTCTACCGAACTTCTACCTTGTACCTTGGTACGTACCTCGGAAGAGTCTCTCGGAAGGCAGAAGATGCATCCTGGCTGCTATGGTGCTAGAGTACGGTAGGAGAGAACCGTAGGTCCCACCCAGACTGGAGAAGTTCACTCCAAAAAGCCAAAAAAGAATTTCTGAGAGCTGGCTACATACATGTATTTTAATTAAAATAGTACTCAGAGAAGCTCTCAGAGCTCAGAGTATGGTACGGTACTAGCTAGAACTCTTCTAAAATACACAGAGTAGCAGAGTAGTACCGGTACGCGAGTAGTAGTCTAGTTTACTGAGTCGAGTCAGAGTCTTGCTTTACGTAAGCTTTACAGCTCATGTACCTGGGTACCAAAGAAAATTAGGCAGTGGGCACGGAAACTGGAAACGAACTGGCGAACTGGCAAAGCTCTGGCAAACTGGCAACTACCGGTACAAGAGTACTACAGTACCTTACAGAGGTTTTACAGGCTTTGTTACAGAGTAGCTACAGTACATGTCCGGTATCCGGTATCCGGTAGGTAGCCCCCGGAACGGCCCCCGGAAGCCGGAATTGCACGTACTAGTACGTTGCAACATCAATAATTGTGGTTCACCTTAGGGCTAGGAATGGACCATCAAGTACAAAGTCGCGCTGGGCTGGAGGCCAGACCAGTACAAAGTTTTCAAAGTACTAGCTAGTAGTACTCAGGAACACTCCAGAGCTGTTCATGATAACCCACAGATTGTTATACTGGTTGGTCCATTGTACTTGTTGGTCCATTCCAAGAGGGGGCTGATCTCAAGGGATCCAATTTCTCGTTGTGGCATAATCTGAGATCTGAGTACCAGTACCGGTACAGGATGTAATGCATCAATGCATCAATGCATCCACTTGGGCCGTGGGAAGGGGCACCTGTCATTGCGTATCAGGTACCGTACCATGAGCAAAGCAGTCAATCTTTTGTGTACGCCCTTTCGGACAGAATGAGCGGCGCATTGGTCTATTAGTACAACATTTCGGAGATCTCATAGACATTGACAGCTTTGCGTGGGCAGTGCATATTGGTGATTCTGGGTCTTGGAAACCTACAGCTGTGCCTGCGGTATGTTTGGAATGAATGTATCGGGTCCACAGTTGCTGTTGCCACTGACTAGTGGAACAAAGACAGGTGCCGCGCCTCGGTAGCTAGCTAGATCGAAGCCAGAGACATCAGGAATTAGGAAGTGATACCAGGTGCTGAAGCTGTAGCTTAGTTCTTATAGAGCTTTGCAGAAAGCGCAGAAAAGCAACTCTCACAGCATCAATCTACTTCGATTTGTGGTTCACCTTTGGGGTGATGGGGGGCCTGATCTCAAGGGAGGATCCATTGATCCATTGTGGCATGGTGACGAGCTCGTGGCTCATGGTATTTCCACTTACTTTCTTGAGGCCGTGGGAATGTGCACCTGCCATTGGAGCAGGGCATTACGATCATCATGAGCATGATGGAGCATCACATATCGGCAAAGCAGCCAATCTGTTGTCCAAGCACCCCAGTTTTGCAACGTACTTTCTGACTGAATGATCCGCGCCTTGGACGTTTCGTACGGCATTTCAGAGATCTCATAGATATCGACGGCTGTAGCCCCTTGGCGCGCATGTTGGTGGTTCCTGGTCAATGCAACCTGCAGCTGTGCCCTTGTTTCCCATTGTCATCTTTTGAGTCCAACGACAAACGGCCAAGGAAATGAACGTACTGCATATCGGATCCACTGTTGCTTTTGCCACGGACTAGTGGAACAAAGACAGGTACCGTGCCTCCGTAGCTAGCTCAAAGCCGGAGACATCAAGAAGTGATACCGGGTGCTGAAGTTGTAGCTAAGTTCTTATAATAGAGCTTTGCAAAAAGTGCAGAAAAGCACCTATCACAGAATCAGTCTATAGCTTTGCAAAACGAGCAGAAAGCAACTCCCGCGGAGTCACAGAAACGACCTCTCTACATTCAAATCGGCCGACAGATACCATTTGTCTTCCCTAGTGCAACGTTGACCGGAAAGCCTCCTCATGTTGACGAGGTAGGACCTTTTGAGCTCCTTCAAAGTCTTTGGTGCAATCCGAGCTTCTGTGTCGAATGTGGCTTCGCTGGTTGCAGGCCTAAGATTGCGCATGTCTATGTTACTTCCTTTTTCCAAACTCGATCCATGCTGATTGTTTTGAGTATCACGTGTTGATTCACCTACGACGCCGCCAATCTCTCACATCCCCGATGGCGGGCAAAGTTGACGGTCCGTGCAATGGCACAGACTGCCAGTGCATTCCAGTCGGCATGGCCTCCTTCAATGGTTTCTTGATCCTTTGTGGAATCAAAGGGGTAAAAGTAATTGTTGTCGTTACAATCCAGCACTGTATTGTGCTCCATTCTTCGCTTGGCAAAGAATCGGTAGGTCACCTTTGGATCCACCCGTTTCATTTCCGCCGAAGTAGGAATCATGTACCGTCGACAGTAATGCAACATGGGCGGTAGAATGCTGGAATGATGCTTGACAAAACAACTCGTGGCTGATTCGTGCGAACGAATGGGTTGTTTTTTCTTTGCCGCAGACACTAGTTCTTGTTCGAGCTGCACGCGATAGTTCTGTGCACTCTGTTCAATGACTTTTCGTTCGGCGGCTTCCCAGGTGGCATTGTCCCATCGCTTGGGATTGGGCCAACCGACCATGCATCCCGTAAAGAGCCCATTAATGAGATGATGCGGTAGTTGCAAATGTGCCGCTGCCATGGAATAGGCGTACATTTCGGCATAGAGAAGTGGATATTCATCGTACGTAGCTGGAACCAGTGCGGCCCATTTAGTGGCCAAGGGCAAGACATCGGCCCGATGAATGACATAGGGTGGCCCGGCCGAATAGTGTTTGTGAACTTCTTGTTGCGTGGTTTTGACACAGGGACTGTCGGCTCCACAAATGTGCGTGCGATTAAAGTCGAGCCATTGAGCTCCGAGACCATAGGAAGCCGCCGCTGAGCAATGCAAATGCAAATGTATGTGAGTGGGATGATGATGATGATGATGGGTGCGACTTGTAATTTCCTAACATAGTTCCATCACGTACCTGGCTTTCCCTTGTAGACGAGATCCTTGTCTTGCGTGAACGGTTTGTCCTTCTTTTTGGAGTGTCCCACAACACTCATATCCGGCCTTGCCAAATGAAAGCGTGCGAGGAACAAGAAATCGGGATCAATCAAGACAATGGCTTCATCTACATCCTGATTGTCTTGTTGTGCGGTAGCCCAATGCAAGAGTCCATTTGGTTTATTGTTGAAATAGTAGTGATTTCCGTAGTTGGAAGGCACGGTTTTGCCATTGTTGGGATTGGTAAAGATGCGTCGTTTTTTGCCATTGGCGTAGGGGCCTCCATAGACGGACATGTCGGAGAAATCGGGTGTGAAATGTAGATTGGGATGCAATCGGGAACAATCGGTTTCGTGGAATTCTGGCGGAAAGTGTTCATGGACCCGTTTTCGAATAAAAGAAGATGATAGATTGTCGCTGTTGGCGCCTCCTTTGCCTTTGCCCTTGTCGTGTTCATGATCCGGTAGACATCCACTAACAATCCAGGTGAATTGGCCGCACTGATGGACAGCTTCGGCAGAATGAAAGGTGGTGAGGGTTTCCCAAAGTTGGTAGGACGAGCACTGGGTGCTGATGATAAAATGAAATTGGACACTGTGGTCTTCCTCTTCCTCCAAAAGTTGTTTCTGTGGTTCTTCTTGACTGCTGGCGGCTTGCTTTGGTTGTTCTTCTTTTCTGTTTGGCTGTTCTGTTGGTTGTACTTTTCCCCTTAATAGCTTGGGTGGCTGTATTGCTTGACTTTTCTTTTTTGTGGGTAATGTGAGGGAGGCTTCCTTGGTAGCACTACTACTGGTAGAAGTGGTGGAACTATCCTGGGCCAATTTATCATCTCCTGACAATTTTTCGATTGCCAGTTGCTGTTTGCTCTCTTCCAGATAAACTTTCAAGATGGATGCTGCTTGGTGCGGTTGATCGGAGGCATAATAGAAAATCCAGTGTGTTCCAAGCCAAGTCAGTATGGCCGTCATGGCCAAGATGCTCAGCAAGAGCAAATGAAATGATGGTACTCGGTGATGGTGGTGGTTGGAAGATGTCGTCATGATCTACTGTAGCTAGCTTGGTCTATTTATTATGGTGCTATCTCTCGGGAAGATTGAAGGCAAAAGACCATTGTTTCGAGAGGGCGGATGCAGGTTTTGGGGAGGTGTGTTGATGACGAGACGAAGCGAACAGTCACATCGATGCGAACCGTGGATCTTTTGCAAGAGAAATATCTGAACTAGCTTTCATGAAAACCTTAATTTATGCTTTGTTTGCTGATGGCAAAATTATTTTTATTCTCTCATTTTTGGCGCCCTTGCCATTTTTGCTACCGACATCAAAAGGACGTGGACCTTTGTTTCTTTCCTTATTACGGTACTTCTTCTGAGGAGGAGACTGGTGTCTGCTGTGTTTTCTACAGATTTGCTTCTTGTAAAGACACACTACGAGTACCCGTACAACAACAACAAGATGAGTGGCTTACTGGGTTTCTTTTCCAAATTCATGCCGTCCGAAAAGGACAGCACCACCAATGCTGCTGATGATGGAGATGTCTATCCACAGTCCTTGTTGGACTTGCCGCCGCAGCAAAATCAAGAAGATGTAGAGATGGAAGATCCTCAACAGACCGAACTACCCGCCATGTACGATGTGAAAATAGGCTTTAAAAAGTGGAAAAAGAAGCACAACAAACACTTGGGAGATTTCCTAAAAAAGCGCATGTGGTCAGACCAAAAAGATTGTCCCGAAAACGACCACGACGAAAGCGATCATTCCGACGATGACATGGAACCAGAAAATCTCGCCATCATTCCTCACGTCGACGCTACTGTCCATGATGTCACTCGCTTGGATGACATTGATTTGCACACACGACAATTGACGCTCGATTTGGTCCAAGTCACCAAAGTCCATGACTTGCGAGAGATCAGACGATTCGCCGCCACGGAAGCGTACGACAAGCGATCCCAACACATTCTATATCCCAACGATGGACAGCTCAAGCAGCTACTCCACGCACCCCTCGACTGCGATGGTCCACTCTCCACCATTTACTATTCCACCGTACTGGCCCTCGAAGTCACACAGCCACAACAAATCTCTCCCGCACGACGAGCCGCTGCCGGAGTAGAACCTCATTATCATCCCAAACAAACAATGAAATTGTTCTTGTATGACAAACATGCCGATCTTGTCTACAATCAAGTGTTGATGCAGGAGGAGTACGATCCCAGAATACACACACTCCTACTCTCACTCTCCAATATTCCTGCCAAATGCATTGTCCCGTACGCTTACAACAATTGGGCTCCACAACAGGATTGTGTTCCCTATTGTATCTGTCTGGGAGCCAAGTCCAAATTCCTCCGAGATGACGACAATGTCCGCTTTGATGACTCTGCCATGGGCATGCGCATCATGTGTCAAAAGTCTGACGAGGCGGCACGAGAATGGACCTTGAAACACACGGGCAAAGACGAACAGAGCCGCATTGTGGCCATTGTCGAACAGACCACGTTGGAATTGCAGGACAAGTGGAACAAGCTTTGTGCGGCTGCTGCAGCAGCAGAAGAAGAGCAAGAGGAAACTCGCAACAATGCCACAACAGCCACCCAGAACAATACCAATAATGAACAACCCCAACAGCAGGAGCAACCACAGCAACAGGCACAGGAGCAACCACAGCAACAACAACAAGCAGCTCCGTCCGAGCGACAAAACAGTACAGCAAAAGAAAGAGAGCCACAAGAATCGACCATCAACAACCCGCCACTTCCTGGCAAACATAATAAGGATACTCCTCCCTTGTCCGACTTGTGGGACATGCTGCAGAATCATAGAGCAGGCAAGACGAAACAACGGTCTCGAGACTGCGAAGCCAACGTTTTTGGGCTGGTGGTTGGATTTAGTGCACCGCGATTGACCAAAAGTGGAGACACCACCATGAACGTCACTCTGGTAGATGAATCCATCATTATTCGTGGTGGTGGTGACCAACCGGCTCCCATTCATCTCGTCATCTTTTGCAAAAGTAAAAGTCAGCTGCCAGTCTTGAGCGCTGCCGGAGAGGTTTTGCGGTTGCATCGTGTGGTGGTTCAGGTACGTACTAATTCTATACTATACTGCCAGAAGCTAAAGCAAGTGGGTACAAACGTTCCAATCATCCAGCACAGCCCTCATTCATCTATCTGCGTCCGTTCACTTTTTAGGATTGGCAAGGAGTATTGCAATTACGGGGGCAACGATCGACTGGCTATGCCGTATATCGAGGCGGGGATGCCTTTCATCGGGACTCGCTCGCATCACCGGGAAGCTGCAGTATGAATCCGCAAGGTGAAGCCAGGTTTGCCGCGCTGTGGAAGTGGGGGCAAAAGTACTTGACGGACCATTCCACCATTCTGCAATCTGAGCAGCGATGGCTCGAACAGGTCGGCTTGGAGGATGATCGGGGAGAAGATCCAGAGGGTAGCGAGAGCGACTTTACCGTCATGGTCTCGGCTATCATTCCCATGCCCGAACCTCGACCAGTGGCAATTGCGCCTTGTGGATTTCTACGAGTCTGGGACGGAACAGGTCATTCTCACTCGGATCGGTACGTTCTGCTGCGATCAAGAAATGAAACCGTTTCGATTAAGTTTGTTCTCATTGAATGTGTTCATTCTTGCTCTGTCTCATTCTTGCTCTGTCTTGTTCCTTCCGTACTTCAGATTCCCAATGAATACCAAACAATCACATTCACTGAATGGTGACCCACCGTCAGAAGCTCTCGTCGCCATTTCCAAAATCAAGGAAGTCCGAAGTGGGACACGTGATGCGTTAGCAACGCCGCAGCGATTGTGTGGCCGAGTTGTCAACGTTGTCATTTGGGAGCAACCTCATTGGGACTTTATCATGAAGAACCACGAGCAGGTGTACGTTGGTAGTTTTGTTCGTTTGAGGAATGTCAAGGAAGGCTTCTTGAATGAAATCGGGCTCCGCTGTAAGTGTTCAAGATGTTTGTTCCATCTGCTTTTGCTCTAGAGTGCTCTCAACCTTTTGTCCTCTCGTTAGGCCTGCACTGTGGATCGCATTCGTGGCTCACGCCATTGCCACCAACAAACTTTGATACCTTAGAGCTACTGGGAAAGCACAGCGAGAGAATCGGCAAGGGTCACCCTCCAAATACAGATAGCGGCGTCCTTCCTCTGGACGCCCATACAGGAACCAGTAGCGACAGGGCTTCCTGTAGGTCCCCCGAGCAGAGACAGCGGCAAACGGTGGCGACAGCTTCTGCCACTTCCACAACTGTCGCAGCTCGTTCACCACAGAAGCCAACGGCTGTTCTACCAAAACCTCGAAAAGCAGGGCCAATGCGCTACAATACACTGGACCTGCTTAAAAACAAGGCCGCCAATTCCACATTTCGAGGCAAGGTTGTCATCAAGGCGATCATTCCCAAGATCAATAGTGCCAAGGAAATGTGGAAAGTGTGCCCCAGAGACAAGAAGAACAAACAAGGGAGGATCTTTCGGTTTGGTCTTCGCCTCTCTGACGGTATCACCATGTTGGATGGCATCGCGTCCAACAAGATCGGTGAGAGCTTCTTTTCAGGCATGTCTGCTGAGGATGCTTGTGGCAGTAGGGAAGAGGACGCATTCGGGGTATTGGCATGCATTGAACGCGGTGATCGGTTTCGTGTGGAACTGCGGAGTATAGTAATGGATGGATCCAAGTGGTTTGTCATCACATCCATGTCGGCTATTGCTGCCTCCAAGGCAAACTGAGGCGCAGCCAGCCAGAATCAGCCTGAGAGTTTGGTTTGCATCGTCGATTTAGTCGAAAGATCTACTGGCTGCTACCCGTACCGGAGAGAAACCATAGTGGATAGTATTCATATGGGGACAGCGCGTGTCCAAGCTTCAGTGCTGAGGAGATCAATCTTCTGCACACCATCCAAGGTTTTCTAAAGATCCATTTTGATGCCCAAGAAGTAACCTCAGTTTGACGGCCGGCTTTCCACATGTTCTCTAGATTTTGTCCTTAGCATGGCACTCCATGGCCTATGAGAGTCCCTTTGCGCCATTTTCTTTGAGACCCTTTCCACATGTTTGAGTTCTAAGTACCATACGATTGAATTTTTAGACTTGCACGGCTTGCGTAGTCAGTCATGTCAAGTCAAATCCCGGTTAATCTGGCTCATGTCTGTAAATCCCGTTCTGGGACAATCTGGCTCTTATCTTATTATGACACCACTTCTTCCTCCAAAACTCGGCACCAACAGCGTTGTTGTGGCTCTTCCTCATGAGCCAGCTGTCTTTCCAAAGGTCCGGATTTGATTGATAGCGAACACCCTGGGTTCGTTGTTTTCTAAATAGTAGTCCACAGCAAGCAGTGCCTCATTAGGATTGCATAGAGTTAGTTGTTACCTTTCATCAGTTGGTCGCTACCTCTTCATTGTGTCCCTCCAATAGAAGGGGACATCCAGTACCGGTACACAACAATCACCATGGCGTATGACAAGATGCATCTGAGTGTTGGCACAGTTCGTTGTGCCAACGAGAGAAGACAGTATGGTGCTCTACTGATGGTGTCAGGGATTGTGGCAGTAATTGCACCACTGGGCGGAATAGTCACATCCATGAGCACAAATGGCTTACCAGATGCAGTCAGAGACCCTGGCTCGACCGAGTGCTGGTCTTTTGTGGGGTTATGCTGCTTCTTTGCCATTGGGGTCTCCTCCGTCGTCACGGGATTTGCAGAGTGTGTCCATGATATCGGTACCACAAGAGTGACTTTCTGGACCATTCTGCTCACTCAGGTGAGACTGTCCTGGTTTTTGGTGGCTATTGCATGGGATTTTGGGGTATCTAACCTTCTCGCACCTATGCCATGCTCATGTTGGGATTTTTTCAGACAGCCTATATTCCATTCATTACCGAAATGGCGATTATAGGACAGGGTGCTAGAAAGGATAATAGTACCCCGGCCTTTTGGAATGTGATTGATGTTGTTCCCGGGCTGGAAACCTCAAGTGAGATAACTGGCACGGATGTCAGATTCATTGCGGCAATGGGGTAAGGCTACCATTCATTGAATTATTATTGTGCGATGTCTTTTCCGACCAGTCTGATCATCACGTCTTCTGTTGTCACGTACCGTGTAGCATATTTGGTGTGGCATCCTATATGTTTGCCTTTGTGGGCCAGATTGCCTTTATGCAGTTTTCACTTTATGCCTTTTACAATGCCGTACCAGAAGACAGACATTCCGGGTACTTTGCTGGAAGATTAAGTTTTTACTCTCTTGTGCTTTGCGTGGCTGGCATCAGTCAGTTGATGCTTGGAAGCTATCTCTTGACAAACTTTGACATTGACAATGGAAGGCTATCCGGTGGGTATATTTCAGTTGGTATTTACACAATACTCTACCCCTCCATGTCCATGGCAGTCGGAGGGCTGCAGGTTATTAATGGACTCTGGGGTTTTGCCAGGTCACTGGACGTGGCACATGGAGGACCAAATGATATACTGTACGGGTGGTCCATGGCATTTCAGTGGGTGGTCATGCTGGTGGTGCAGGTCATTGTGCAAATTGGATATCTTCCTGGAGGCACCATGGCTTCGTCAGCCCCGTTTCTGGCAGCCATGAGCTTTTCACTCAACCTGATGCCTACGTATCTCGACTACAAAATGAGAAACACATTACAAGACATACCAATCGACTATTATGGCTGCTCCGATGAATACGAACAAGAGCACACAGGGATAACGTTGCAGTAGTGGCTGGCTCGAGCAGCTGGACCGAGGAATCAAATCACATTGGATCCACCCGAGGAAGCTTTGGGTTAACACACACGACACGTTGGCCAGTTCAAATAATTCGGTTGTCATCACCACCATGGTCGTCCCCTCGAGAAGCACGGTTTACGACCGCAGAGTACGCCTCAAGTCCGCCACTTATTTGTTGAATATTGTGCCGCCACGGGGCCAATATCTGTTTGGCCCGCTCTTTGTATTGATAGCATTTGCGTAACGTTCAGCCATTGATAGATCACACAGACTCTATCTTCTAGTATTGTTTGCTAGCCAGTTTGAGATTCCACTGCTTAGTGACCGTCGATTGATAAATAGTGTGTCCATATCTGGTCTACAGCTTCTGCTGTCCAGCTGCCTACGCGAAAGGTACCATACCTCCAGTAGAGCTAGACTTCTATCTACCAGGTATGCCACAAGCAAGCAAACCCAAAGTTAGGCCTCCTCATGGCCTCCTGGAAGTGTTTGCCAAGCGTATACTAGTTGGATTCAACCAACAGAGTACGGTACAGGGTTGCTACCTGATCGTTGCTGCTGCATACATACATGGTGGGTGCACTTGAGTTCAGCTCTGTTGCATCAAGTAGTATAGACAGCAGTTTTCGATGGTAGCTATCTAACTAGCTACTGTAGTGCTTGACCTACAATTCCCTTCGAAACAGCCCTTCCTTGTTTCCAGTCTTCTGTCTCTTTTGATCATCTTGCAGATACAGGTGGTCCGAAGTAAAGGTGGATATAAATGCCGTGTACGGATCACAATTGAGTGTGGCATGATGCCATCGATCAGGAAAGTAAATGAGATCGCCTGGTTCCAGCGTGCATTCATACGGTCGTCCATTGGGCAAGATGGAATGCTGCTTGTCCTGTTTCTGCCACACATCTTGCTGTTGCTGCTTCAAAAGGAAATCGGCATGGTACAGCCTCAACTTGGTTTCATTGGTATACGTGTATTCCATCCAATTCCGTGTGGATTGATCATGATGAAAAAAGGGTGGACTGTAATGCGGCGGATACAAGACCCAGTGCTTGCGCCCATGCAATGCTTCGGAGAATCCCGGTCCGTGAATATGCCACTGGACTCCCGATCCTCGATTTCCAACTCCAAAGGAAAGAGCCACGTACTCGGGTTGACAGGTTTGACCGGGAGGAAGTTCGTAGTGTTTCGTCACTTGTTTCCAATCCTCCGTGAATGTTTCTCCAAAGAGATACCAGCTTTCATTGCTGAGTTGATGAGGCGACGTGATGCCATTGTTGTGGCTCATTTCGTCTAGATAGGTTTCCAATGGCACGGTCCTCCGGTGTTGGGAAAAGGAATTGGAACTGGAAAGAGTGACGGTAAAGTTGGGAGGGAAATTGGACAGGATCGTGTCTTCTTGGGTCAGCTGCCGCAACTTGTCATTGCCATTCGCCACCACCACGAGGGGCGTCTCATGAAGAGCCGGGACTCCCTCGGGACCAAACGTTTCGTAGATTTCATCGAGTGTGTAGCGCTGGATAGTACAAGGATGTTGCGCCTCGGGAAGCCATTGCCACGAATCTGCCTTGTCTTGTTCTTTGACACTTGCGTTGGCTTGCTTGATGCTTGTTAGTATTATGATAAAGAAGAAGAGATTGGTAGCTATTCTTAGCGATGCCCTCGCTGTGAGCGTCATTGTTGCTCCCAAAGATAGATGAGAATGCGATTTGGGGGTGAATGATGAATGATGAATATTTATCCTTAACCCTCAGGAGGATACCCAAGATCTTTGTCGATGGAGCTTCCGATCCACGGAGAGAGCTGTCAACTCAATAACGTCATTCGGCTTTTTTTCAGCGTTCGTCTCCTGTTTCCTCTTGTCAACGGGTATACAGGACCTCTGAAGGTTTGCGATTGGGGAACTAAATCCAGTCACCAGCTAGTCCACAGTAGTGGAAATAAATTTAACCTTTTTACGAGACAGACAATTTTGCTTGGTAGGCGTAGTCACTAGGTACTTGACTAGATCGTGTTGCTTAATTCAATAATTTATCTCACTAGTTAGTAGGTTTCTTCATTTATACCGGTGAGGTTGGTTCATAGGGTTGGGAATATTTGGAGTCGTTGAGTGAAATCTCTAACCTTAAGCAAAACACTCCTTGATTTCGTTGATGGCTGTCTTGAGATCATGGGGGAGATACCCTTCTCCATAGGTGGCAACCTGTCCTTCCATCAAGGTCAAGACTTCCTGGTAACAGAAGTCCTTGGTGGTTTTATCACATCCATTGGCTTTGTCGATGAGTCCCCAAACAAGCTTAATGATTTTGCTGTAGACATGAGTATCCTCAAAGCGTTGGAAATATTGGGTTGTTTTGTTACCATCTAGATCGGTATAGGTGATACTCCATGCTACTTTGGTTTGATTGCCTCCTTTAATACTCATAATCGCAGTCTCCCAGGACGAGTCTAACTTGGCGTGTGTTGAACGTGCGTGATTTTCAGCAAGAATGGTCATTGTTTAATCAAACAAGTTGCAAAGTTGGGATGAACGAAGTTTGACTTGGTTCATTGTGCTCGAGATGGTCGCTCTGCATCGTGGACTTCGTGGACAGTCCTTGCTACCGTTGACAGGTACGGATCGTGGACTCCGTGGACAGTCCTTGCTACCGTGGACGCCTGATCACTTCCGGATACTCGGAACGAATAGATCACTGACGTACTTCAATGACTTCAGTGAAAATGTTCCCGATACTCAGCTATAAAGTGTACCAGTGGGCCTCTAGTAGGGTTATACGGGGCCTAAAACTGTTGCTATAGCTGGGATTGTCAATCCAAGGCGTTCACATAGGCGGCTTCTAGTGTTCTTTAAGTTCTTGGTATGAATGAGATCACCGCTTGACATACTGACTAGCAGGCAACCCTCGATGGAGATGCGACAATACCATTGTGGATTGTCTAATCTAACGATCTAAGAGATGTAAAGTTTGTATTTCCAAATAAGTGAGCAGTTATTGATTATTTTCTAGAATGAGTGCTGGGCCGTGCTATATTCTTAAAGTAGCTGTTAGAAGCTACCAATACGGTATAAGCCTCTGTATGCCCGTCGGCAACGGCGAGACAGGGTGGTTGGGCTCATAGTGCTCGGGCGCGACAAAGGGTGAATATGGGAGAGAGAGACGAGGGACCACACTAAGTACGAATACTGGGGACCAGAACGAGGTCTGCTCTGGCAGCAAGTGCTGAGGTAAATTACCATCCCATGAGGAGCTTCCGAATGACAGCAAACTGTGGAGCCGGAAGACCCTTAGTGAAAATGTCGGCCCGTTGTTCCAGAGTCGGAATATACTTAGCCACGATGCCCTCGACTCCCCGATATTGGACCTGAAGAAGTGGTACTTCAATGCAAATACTTGTTGCGCGCAGACATTTGGGAACATTCACAAGAGACAGGCAACCTTGGTGTCTTCGAACACTGTAGAGCGTACGAGACTGTCAGTAACTACCTGCATATTCAGTTTGCTACCAATTTCTTTGAGCAAAGCCGCATAGGAAGCAGCTCCCTCTCTTGACATGCTGAAGGCAACATACTCGCAGCAGTGGAGCTCAAAATAATGTCAGTCTGTAGCTTGCTGGACCAGATGATAGGGCACCCAAACAAAGTCAGGACAATTCCAGTGCGAGACTTGACGGACACAGGATCCTGACATCCTCATATCCGTACAATCCGGCGAAGTCAGCATCGACCCAACAATCAAGTCCCTGATCAAGTTTAGGCTAAAACAAATGCCTTGTCACTGTGCCAATCAGATACCGAATGATACGTTTTGATTCTTGAGCATGGAATGCCTGGGATTGTGACTGAATCGTGCCACCTGGTGAACTAAATGTGATGTCTGGGCGAGTGTTCGACGCAATAAAAAGAAGCATCCCAACTGAGCTGGATAGCTCACTCTTCTTCAAATTGGGAGGCCCGTTGTGGGGCCCACGATACAGTTGCTACTGGGCCTGAGTGGAAGCTGGAGAGGGTCGCGAAGCGAATGGCTCGGAGAAAGCTCTTGACTCAATGATTGTGGGCAAGCACGAGTAGAGTCGACATTCACGGAGGTGATCAGATTGTGGAGTGGGTGTGACTGTCACGCTTTTGAGGGGTCACCAGCGCCACTTTTGTGGAACCATAGGTGGCGTACGGGAATGTCGTCAACGAGCTGTTGGGGGTCTCCGCTGCGTGGGGCTCTTGCTGGTGCTTCGCAATTGACAATCTGGTTAGGAGTGAGAGACAGTAGACGAGAGGCGAGTCCTAAGATAGATGTCACCTTTTTCTCGGTTCGCATTCTGCGAGAGCGGGTCAGGATCTATCCAAGTTTCTGGTTACAGCTTGGCGCCTAACCATGGAGCCGCGAGTGTGGTACTCCGGAACATCAGATGCGAATCGTGCTTGGGGGGATCCTGCGACTGAAGCTAACGTGAGGGAGACCGAGTGGCTAACCGTCTAGGGCTATTACACCCGTTAATACCGTGGGGAGGCATCGAAGAGGGTCTCCTCTGGACCAAGCGAATAACTAACAAACAATGGGTCTGGCGGGCGACAGGGAGTTGTGCGGAATAAACGCGACTGAGTGTGGGCATCCATGCGCACGGCCGGAGTCAAAAGGAGGGGATCTAGCCTCCACTGTAAAAACTGAGGAGCCTTAGACGAGGTTTGATTTCCTGGTGGGTTCTCTACACCGGTACTTGTGCGTTGTCGTTAATATACGAGGGCAGTCCGTCCGCGTTTACTAGAGAGTCTTCATCGTGTCACCCGGTATGGCGTTTAATGCGGAGAGTCTGGCGCGATTAGTCCGATATGGCTCAACACTGGTGCCTTGGGGTCCTGACGAGTGGACAGCGAATCCAGTAGGGCTGCTGGTTGGGACAGAAGCATCACGTGAGACTATGATAGGGCCAACAAGGCGTCTTCCGAGTGCGGCGCACATCACGCGGTATGAGGTGGGTGCACGCAACGCTCGCTGGGGTATACAACCAGCGGATCACTAGGAGTGGCTACTACCAAGACGTGCTGGGCGCGAACCAAGCCCAGAGGTGGAGCGAGGTGGGGCTTGCGGTGCGTGGGCTGGGGCCTGCACCTGTGGGTTCACCAAGGGACATCGGCGGAGATACAGCGTGCCTCCTGACCAAGCACACTAAATAACTTTTAAGGTGTACCGTCTCGGCTTGCCCTCGATACGCTCTGTCACTTAATCGGAATGTGCGAGCCCATGTTCCCGAACCGGGCCTTTTTAGGTGATGGACAATCCAATGGATAGAGTACGACGTGTCATGTTAGCCCACGAGGACGTGCTGGGTCCCTGTCACTCTACCAGAGGGCAGTACAGGGTACTAATGGTGTCCCTTTTGGTCCATTGGCTGGGCCCAGAATGGGCTGCATAGATGACCATCAGAGATCCTTTCAGAGAGGGGAGATCAGGTCTTTGGAAATTTTGCCTTGAGAGCAGTGGGTTTGAAGAATGCAAGGATGAAAGATTCCTGGGTGTTGTCAAAGGTGAATAACCATTCACCTTAGATTTGCATCATGTGCCCAAAATTGGAGTAACTCAAAGGTAAAAGCTAAAGCAACAACTCAACAGGATGAAGACGCGCATATGTCTTCAACTTTGGGTCCATGTTCAGAGTCTCAGGCTTCTTTGCTGTGGGCTGTTCTACTGGGATTACGACGAGGGGCAGAGAGTTGGCTCGATGTGGACATCATTGGTGTGGAGTGCTGATGGTGGGAGGCTCCTGTTCCCAAGAAGAGGTAAATTTGAGTCTGAAGTGGTGCAGACTATCTGGAATCTCCCTGTGTGAAACGTGGTTGTGCTGGACACGGAGCTTGAAAATGAAGATCATCCCTTTTATCTTTGCTCTTTGCATCCTGCCATAATTTTCCCCCATGTCGAAGCTTCTGAAGAGAGATCGTGCTGGTTGAGCCTTTTCCCTGGAGTAAGCCACTGTCTGCTAAGGAGGTGGAGTGTCCTCTTCAAAAGGGTCTCGAAGGGTTGGAAGATGACATGTTGGTCCATCTAGAGGTGGTTGATCTTCTGAAAGTAAACTGTCTCAAACCATCATCATAGACAAGATGGTACTGAGGGGAAAGGTATCCTGTTTTGAAGGTTGCGGATCAAGACCAATATTTCTGAATGGACAGTTGTGAGGTGCCAACATATTGTCCTCCTCACTGTGGACCTAGGGTCTGCCCATTTTGGAAGTTCGTTCCTCCTCACTGAGTAAGTGGGCTAGCGGGTTCCAAAACTAATATGCAGGGCATCCCATGGATGGCCTTCTGAGACTTGTACTCACTAGACAGTTCGGCGGAAATACCTGCAAATGGGAGAAGCAGTAACTGGTAAAGAGTCGCGGCAAGTGTGGGTTGCACAATGGTGCAGCTGTCAGAGAGACTGCCAGAGGACAGGTTCGATTCATCAACTCGGCCAGTATAGAGCATGCTGCGAGGAATGGAACATAGCTAGCTTGAGTTACCTAGCAGATTTCTGAGGTTACTAAGTCAGGCTAACAGCAAACCCATTCTGCATTTGCCGCGTGGTCGCAGATATATTTAATTGATTAATGGTGGTCCCTAAGATGTTGGACATCATGCTGCTGTGTATCTGTATGTGCGACCATTAGAGTGCAGGGCAATTGTCCCAGTGGGACTTGGTTTGGACCACAACCGTGCTTGGCACTTCACCATCGGATCGATCCTCGGACGTTGCTCATGACTCAGAATCCTGACATTATGTGGACAATGAGGCTCGATGGGCAGTAAGGATGAGTGGTGAGCAGCGACTTCAAAATGTGTCAATTTGGGGGGTTCCAACACGAGATGGTAGCCTACATTGTCGCAGTCCGGAGTGGAAACCAAAGGTGCTCCGTCTGATCGTACTCAATTCGGTACGTTTACGGAAAGTTCTGAGCCTCTTTTGCGGTATTCAGGGTTTAAGGGATCATGTTGCCTGACTTGGTGTTTTCAGCAAATTGACAGGGCAGGATTCAAGTGAGTGTCCAACTCCTCTGACCTTGACCTATGCATCATAAGTGCGAGTCAGACCGGCGTCAGAATCGCTATTATTTTTTCGCCTCTGGGCTACTGATGGGGAGAGACTATGGACGGGCGGGAGCTCTCAATGCCGGCAACGAGATTGGACTATGGGTTCAAGAAGCGGTCGACAGACTGGTAGACCGCTCGATAGCCTTTGCTTAAGCCCAGTATGCTCAGGCCCAGAGCATGTACTGCGTCGTCTAAGAACCACCCAACCAAGGATTGGACAGGAAGGACAGATGTCCCACTTTAATGCCATTGCAGCAGATTTTGTCAAAAATAAAAGGTTCCTGTTGTTGGTAGTAGAACTGAAGTCATTGCTTGTAGAGAAGAGAGTGCCTTTCCTTTGGGAACAATAAGTCGTGGTAGAAAACGGAGTAAACTTCATTTGTAGCATTTCTTTCCTCCCGTATGCCTATTCAGCATGTGTCGTGGTAGCTCTGAAGTGTCGCTGAGTTTGCATGTTTTGGGTCAAGTCCTTGATGGGACAAGAAAGCTTGAGGCTTAGGAGTCTGTTTGGAAGATCAGGATGAATAAGAACCTGCTCCAAAATGACACAACATTTGCTTGCTCATCAAAGTCTCCCAATCAGTAGTCCGATGTACTCATGCTCAGACCTCCAGCGATACCTCCTAGGATAATTGGTTGGAAAGCTTTCTGATAGAATTTGGTAACATCACTGAAAGTATTGGTGCAAGAATGAGGAACATCCACTATCAACAATAGCATGAAGACATATGGGCAATAAGAATGACTTGGGCAAAGGATTACATTAGAAGATGGATGCGTTGTTGGAGAGCCAGCATGTGTGGTGCCGTGAGACTGTGTGTCTTCAGTTCTCCTGCATTGATCGATAGCTTCGAAGCTGTTTTAAGCAGATAACTGGAGAGCTGGAATGATTGTGCCCAGCGACGAGTTCCCAAGATCCAAGGAGCCTCACGTGTATCTCGACAGGTTCTGTTAGCCCGACATTTGCGGGAGCCTGGTTGGAGTTGGGGTTGAGAAGAGACACATAGGTTCCTTAAGAGTTAATTTATCTTTAAGAAGAGACATCGGTGTAACAGGTCCGAAGAATCATCTGGGAATTGACAAGTCATGAGTCTGGGTCTGGATCGGGATCAAAATGTTTTGGCCGATTGAAGCGTGGAAGAACAAGTTTGGTGATGCAAGAGAGCCACTGAGAATGTATAACCTTTGAACTTTAGAAGCAAGTTGTAAACCAAAGAAAGACAAACACACATCCGACCCGAGACATAGTCCAATGATGATACATCAGGAAGGAGATGGGATCAGCCCTTTAGTGTGGGGACTGTACAAAGTTGTTCCCTCCAAGAGTAGGTCGGAATTGAATGTATTTGATCCATGTCTGCAAGCAGACTCATTTTCTCCCTCCAATACATGAGAAGGATAAGACCCGAGATAGAAGGGCATAAATGGGGCATAAAATAGGCAATGAGAAACACCGTTGCAAGTGTGGGACTCTGCCAACCGGTCACATGAAAGCGCCAGTGAGTAACTCAAGAGAGCGAGGTCTCGTCAGAACTGAGATCGACTGCTGCAAGGTTCACCTGCATAGAGTCAAAATCATACCCAACATTAGGACTGGTGTGGACAAAATCATCAGTGTCCAGAACAGGGACATCAGCAGCGGGCATAGGTAATCCCATGGCGGAAGAAGCAAGGTGCCACCAGCAGTGATTGGGGCTGATGCTGGAGCAGCGGGTGGTGGAGGAGTGTTGCCATCGGAAGATGGTGCCTTGTAAGGAAACTTACGGAACCCGCGATGCTCACTGGTGAAATGCACTGGTGCCTTTGGAGAACCTCCACAGTTGCGACAGTATAGCAACTACCTTGCCATCACAGAAATGGTGTGTGGGCATCATCGGGAATGTTCTCCCGTGGAGGCATGGAGCAAGCTTGTCTTTGATAAAGTTGTGAGCTTGGAGTTGGTTTCAGCACTCAGACCGTTGTCCTTGGGAGCACCTCCTTTGGACATGCTGGATCGTTTTCTATGATGATCAGTAGCTCCACAATCAAACAGGCGCCTCCACAGGACGGTACCGCCACTGGCTGACCACTGTTTCGATCTGGGTGAGACTCCCAACTTTGCCTCAACTGCTTTGTCAATTGCTGCCTGGAAGGCTTTGGCCTGGGATCCCTGGATCCAAGATGTTGGGAAGGCTCATAAGTTTTCTGGTTATAGAGGACCCGATAGAGGCATCCAAGTCATTCAAAGTGTCGAGTGCTTCCAATTGTTTGTTCAATAGTTGCTATCAAATCCTGATGTCACTCTTGACAACAAGCTCATGGACTTTGATCGAAAGTATGGACAACCAAGCCAAGGAGACCTCTCAGGGATGTGCTGGTTATTCAGGCATGGATCACTGGACAGTAAAGTTCAATCGAATCTCTTGATGAGCTTGCTTGACTCGACAACATACATGGACACATTTTCCCCAGGGAACTTGTGATGTCCAAGTAAGAGTTTGGCTTTGAGGTCTTCAATCTTGCTGAGAAAGTGTCTGTATATTTTCTGCAGAGAGCCAAGAGAAGCTGGGCCCATTGTGCTTGGCTCGAGGGACATATGATTTACAATTCTTCCTGGAGTGCATCAGTGCAAGAGTTCAAGACGCCTTTCACCAGAGCAAGGTTGGTTAGATCATACTGGCAAACAGGATGTTGCTTCAGATCCCATTGGCATCGATGAGTCCGACCCATTGACTGTGAGGTCCTGATGCATTTCCATCATAGACTCTGAGACCTTTCCGGAGCAGTGAACATGTTGTATTTTATTAATAGTGTTGGATTGAGATCTCCAACAACAAGCTGAAAGACCCTTCCATTCCATGCTCTGTCATCATACTCTCAAAGGCGATAAGAGAGGCCAGCACATGAGACCCAGAAGCATTGGACTCAGTAAGTAGTAGTAGAATAGTAGAACTGGTGGACTTCAGTCCTTTCTTGCATGCCAATTCGATAGGCTGGAGTGTGGTGTGATGTTTCAGATGGTCGTCACCATGGAAACCTCTGAGGCATAGGGTGCTTGAGGTTCCTTTCAGTCCATCTGAGCCAGATCCTGTCAGGCTCCAGTGTGTGTTATACCTCCAAGCCGAGGGCTTCTGTAAGCTTGTCTTTTCTTTTGTTTTCCCAATGTGCTGGAGGAGTCTGGAATTGAACTGCGGTCAAGGTGCTGCAGTCATGTTTGGAGGTCAGATGGTGGGATGATTGGATCAGATCAAAGAAGGCTTGTCTGAGCCTTGTGGACTGAACAAGATGCTGATGCTGGCGCTGCTGTTGAAGATGAAGATGCTGAGGCAGAGAAGCGTCGTCAAGGTCCACAAGGAGGAACACAAGAGGGCAATGGCAAGGCAACAGCCGGCAACAGTAGAAGAGCGGTAACAGGAGGAGGCCGGTGGAAATCCAGTCAACGAGTTGAAAACAAGAGCAATGGCAACAGACAAGGAGAGCGGCGGATATCCAGTCAATCGAGTCAATCGAAGATGGAATTTATGAGCTTTCCAACAGTTCTGAAGATAACAGCTCGACCGATTCGCCGAACGTTCTTTCGCGTCGACAAGCGAGTTCTCGTCGTTTGAATCTCGTCGTCGTTTGAACCACTGCAAGCGAATCGTTCGCTTGAACAACAACAACAACTGCAAGCCATTCAAACGACCAATGCCGTCCTGGGTAAGAGACCAATGCGATCGACCAACAGCCCATGAACAACAGCCACATGAACAACAAAACATGCACGAGCGATCGATCGCTCGTGATGTTGTGTTCACGTTTGGAATGAAAAAGTGAGGAGTTTTTTCGAAGATATAAGGCAAGATGGCTCAGCCTCCCGAAGCATGACTCAATGCATGACACACAGGCCGAGCCTTATTATGCATTCGGAGCTCATTTTTCGACAAATTCTGTTAACTTCTCGATGCGACCTCTGTTACTCGTATCGATGATCGCGATCGACGAGTGATGAGGCAAGGCCTTACGGTGGAGATAACAGTAGTAGCAGTAAGAACCAGTATAGTAGGGCTTCCAGCTCGATAGTAAAAGGGGACTCCCATAGGAGTCCAGGGTCCCATCGCGATTTGATCACGACAGGATGAAAGGTGGCTCCTGTAGGAGTCCATGGTTGCGATTGCTACGAGCGAATAACCAAACAAGGGGATGGCTTACACGAGCGAATCCAGGGAATTAAGTTGCAAAGGGGAAGCTACCGATGAAGATAATGAGAGGAAACTCAGGACTCTGCATCAAGGGATAGCTCATTCCATTGACAACCATAGGGGATAGACATATAAGAATAAGAATGAGTAACATCTCATAACCTCGCATGCTACCATCGACAATACCATTGTGGATTGTCTAATCTAACATCTAAGAGATGTAAAGTTTGTATTTCCAAATAAGTGAGCAGTTATTGATTATTTTCTAGAATAAGCCTGCTAATTGTAAAGCTGTAAAGCTGAATTTAAGCTGTAGCCCTCGCAGGAGAGGGTTGGTCTAACTCGGTAATGTCATCATCGAATTTGGACAGTGTAGTTTGGAAACCAATATGAGGCGTTGTTGACTTCTTCTCTTCGTCATTAGACAGCATAGCTGCAGGTGGCTTCTCCTATGGGTAACAACAAATGCTTAGTGACAAACTCTCTTCGCATGAACTCCACCATTGTTGTGTAATCTGAGAGTGTGGCATAAAGACTGGTTACTACCCACATTTTTGAAAGTAGGGAAAAACAATGACAACTGATGAGAATTCTATTTTAGAGGGAATGGTGGAGAGAGCTCTAGCTTCCTTGGATGGTGAGGAGACTGTTCCTAATACCAAGAGGGTTTCCGATGAAGATGCTGAAGCTGAGACAGAGGATGAGAGTGAGGAAGACAAGCCTGCTCAGAAAGAGGATGAGAAGGCTAAGAAAGAGGAAGCTGGGAATGAAGAGAAAGAAGAGAGGCCTGCTAAGAGAGCTAGGACAAAGAGACCTGAAGAGTCTCGTCAAGGGTTAGATGTAGAGGGGCAATCGGAGCCGTGGTATCCACCAGGCAGGTATGGTTATGCTAGAGGTGGCTACAGAGGACCTAATAGGTATGGTCACGGTGGCTACTACGGTCGAGACTACGGGTATGGTCGAGGGTACAATGCACGTTGGTAGGAGGACTAGAGGATTTAAGATATTTTAGGATGGGTTCTGTTTTGATCCATTCTCTTAACCATTTTGGGCTTTTTTCTCTTGAAGTTCTCTTCCTTGGAGTTCTTGGAGAGTATTCGGGTCTCCTTGTTAGAGGGAATGACATTCTGTTATCACCAATTGGGAACATTGTAGCATTATTATTTATGAGATAGTGGTTAGGACAAGGACTTAACAAGGGTTAGGACTTAACGAGGATTGGTTTGTTGAACATAATGCTGCATTGGTTGGCTTGAGAGGTGGTTTTTGAAGGTTCGGCTAGTTGGTCTTTCCATGACACTGCTGATGTATTTGTCTGCGGGTGTTGTTGTTGTCTTGTTTGCCCAGGTTTCCACTGCTTTGCTTAGGGCTTTTTGGAGGTTTTTTGGTTCTGTATGATGGGATGCATATGCTTTGTTGAAGGCGTCTTGGAGTGTATTTGGAATTTTTGATTGAATTGTTGCTTGAATGGTTTCATAAGCTGGTTCAATGGTTGGGTCAATGTATCCATGGTGCCATTTGCCATTTTCACCTGAGCTATCAATTATCAGGTATGTGTATCGGTCATTCGACAGACCTAAATCATTTGGGTTCTTTTGGGGATACTCGTTCATCATCACAACTACATGAGGGATGTGTGTAAGGAAGGCTTTCTTACTCTTGTATTTGGGTAATTTTATCACACCATTCTTTGTCTCTTCCAACCAGGCACTAGACACGTACATGCTTCTGGACCGTGGGGCGTCCATGAAGATTATGTTTGGGGTGCCTTCTTCAATTACAAGGTTTATAACTTCGTAGGATAGGTTTTCGCGTTTGTCTGCTCCTACTTGAATGGTCTTACCAAACTTCTCCTGATAGTAGTTGGTGTACCATGTCTTTCCGCAATTGCCGATTGGATCGATAACAAAAATCACTTCACGGTCATTGAAAGGCTCCTGGAGTTTCTCTGTTAGGGAGTTTTGCCAAGGGCGGAGTTCATGTTCAACAACTGGAACTCGTGGCATGTGTTGAACGATTAAACCTTTCCAATACTCTTCATGTCTTGCAGCAATTTCAGCAGAGTATGCACGGACTTGGCTCATGTGGACTATCTCGCCTTTTTCTATCTTCTTTGTAAGATCACAGTACTCATCACCTTCACGCTTTGTTCCTGCTTTTGTTTTCTGTCTTAGACGTGCAATCTCATCTAGGTTTTTGCCTACAATATAGTAGTTATTGTCTTTCATGCAGTAACGGAAAGAAGCAAGTGGAGGGGCTTTTTGCATATCATGGGGGACGAGATGGAAGGCTGCGCAGTTATATCCAAAGAACTTGAAGACACCTTGTTGACGCTTAACTGTCTTGAAATGAACATAGCCCTGAAGATGGGGTGTACCGCTTTCACCTACTTCTTTGGCTATGATGGCGCTAACAATCGTGGATTCATCAGTTTTTAGGGCTGATTCAATTTGTTCGTAGTCACTTGCTGTGTAATTGTTGAAGGTGAGACACCAATGGCGGTGTTGCCCTTTGTTGTTGAATTTCGTTCCTTGAGGATTTGCGAGAGCAGAGGTAGGGTTTTGTGCCAATGTTTCTCTAAGGATCGCATCTCCTTTGGGATGCGAATGCGATGACGGCGGCAGAGGTTGTGATGATTGATCATCATGGTCAAGCTTTTCTTCATTTCCTTCAATTGTGTTGTTTCCATCATTGACGACATCTCGATTAGCGACGATTGGGTCAGCAGGAGTGGGTTGATCATTGTTCATTGCTATGGGTTGAATGCTTTATGAGACGATGATGACGTGACAGTGTGATGTGCAAATGAGGTTCAGGAGGGAGGTTCTAAGCTGCAACAGTCGTTCTAGACTGAAGGGCTCAGGCCGCTATGGGCATGGCTGCTAGCTAGGGTTGATATTTGTTCTCTAACCTTAGTTGTAGGTCGCTCAATCGCCGCGACGCTGTTGGGACGCTCAGTCGCCGCTGGGCTAGTTTGTAGGTCGCTCAGTTGCCACGAGGCTATTGGGACGCTCAGTCGCCGCTGGGCTAGTTTGTAGGTTGCAACTGAGGGCAAGGTTGCAACGATCGGGGACGCGTGAAGTGTGTGTGCTGTCGTGTAGGTGACAACTTGTTAGTGTGACAAGTGACAAGAATGGTTGTCACAAAGTGACAGCACATTGTAACACTTCCGCGTAAGAATTGTACCAGCCTCTACGAGGCGTGACAATTTGCCTTTAATAATCTCCCCCCCCCTTGGTGGGGGTCGGGTCTGCGACCTGGAGGCAAATTGTCCTTAGTTAGTAGGGACATACTGAGGCGACTCACTGGCAAGCCCTTGCTAGTGAGCGAGGTGATCCGCTTGCGGGGAGCAAGGTGATCCGTCTATTAATAGCTAGCATTGGTGTCGGCAGCTGTGGAGCGTCATCATTCGAAGCTTCGAACGAATCGAATCGAATCGTTCCGAGAGACGGATAACAAAGTGACAGGTGTCGTAGCGGTTAACAGCGGTTCGACAGAAGCAGCGGCAAGAGGAGGAGCAGCAGCAACAACAAGTCGTGCAGCTGGAGCTCAAGGCAACAGCAACAACAAGTCGTACAGCTGGAGCTCGAGGAAGCAGCTGCAACAACAACAACAACAACAACAACAACGAGTCCAGGTGGGGGTTCCGTTTGGCTACAGATTTGAGACTTCTTTGAATCTTGTTTTAGCTTAGGGGAATCTTAAATTAATGGAGGTCCCAAACTGAGACTTTTGTTAATTCTGTAGGGAGAATCTTAAATTAAAGGAGGTCCCAAACTGAAACTTTACTATATAAGATAAAGTACTTGGGACCTGGGACCGAGGTGAGGTAATAATATGATCTCACCTCGAGGTCCCAATATACATCGAGTAGGGGGATAAGTCCGTATATTTATTATTCTGTTGGCTTTTGGTTATCGAGTGATTACGTCATTGACTAGGGATAAGGATATTGTTTAGTAATGGGGGTAGGCGTCGGCACCTTCACGGCGATCCACCCGTAGTACTGTTTTTGTATAGGTCATGGTACGCAAATATGACGTCAAGGAGAATCGAAGTCGATGCACGCGTACAGAGTCCCAGCACCAATGGTGGGGGCGGCTTGGAATTTCCAATTAATTAGGAAGCACTCGTGCAGTAGGCGCGGGCCCGGCTACTGGCAGCGCTTCATCAACATCCCCAACCGCAACACCACAACGAAAAGGACAGCTCAATCCACATCGCCCTTGACACTACACGCTTATGAGGTCAACAAGGCCACGCATTTTTTCGATCAGACCATAGCGCTTGCTTAGCGGTTCCCAAAGTGTTCCTCCCAGTCATGCACGCTCCCTCGGTGCAGGTACTCACTGCTTGTCTACATCGCCATCTTCTTTCACCATGGCGGACACACTTGGAACTGATTCCAGCAAGAAGCGGCGTTCTTATGCTTCTGTGACCTCTGCCACTGCCGTTGGAACGAAGAAGAAAACCAGGAAAGCGAAACCCAAACCTTCCGCTGCGGAAGTTGCTCGTGGTGCCACAGAATGGAAGGTGGATGAGTTCTATTCTTGGTCTGTGGAAACACAAACTAGCAAGTTGCCTTTCTGTCTTGCGGAGGGAATCAGTCTCCACCAATTTGAGAAAATGATTGAGCATCGTGAAAAAACTGGACGGAGCTCCCAAACCGGTGGTTGCTTTAAATGGGAGTTCAGAGCGGGGAAGGCCTGGATCTATGAACTTCCTCACCGGTGTCACGAGGAAGCTGCTGGACAGCTTGCCCAAGAGATTGTCCTGGGATTGGGAGCCCATGGCAGGGATGTTAAGATTCCCCCCTCTCCTCGCATGGCTGACAGCAACGGCGCCCTCTCTGCCGAGCCTGACAGTTCTGTTGAAGTTAGAGGTGGTGGTCGCCCAGGACCTGGCAGCCCAGATAGAAGTGACGCACAGGGGAATCGCTTTTCCAACATTGTTTTTGAGGTCGCCTACAATGAATCTGAGCGTCATGTTCGGGCGAAAGCACAGGCCTGGCTGCTGACAGCTCCAACCCAACCACAGTATGGGGTGCAACAAGGCATTGTGGTCAAGATTGGTACGAACGTGCGAGTAAGTGGTCATCGAACAATGAAAGCTTTTCGTTATGAGCGTGCGAACCTTGGCAATCCCGTTCAGGAGATTGAATTTGGACATGATGGTCCCAATGGTGGAGCTACAGCGGCTGGAATCCCTGCGATGCAGATAAATGTTCCAACCGTAAGCATCTATCACCCTTTGGCAGTTCCGGATGGTTTGGGACCGTCAATCCCGATCGACCTGTTTGAAATTCGGCAAGTGATTGAAGACTCCTTTTGAGACGTTTCAGGTATCCAACGATGAGCAGAGGAACAACGTCTACCGCCATCTTCACCAAATGGAGAACTTCAGGTACTAGTACTATGGCCATGCCTTCGGAGGTGGTTGTTTGACATCCATCTCGCTGGAGCGGCAGTCGTCCATTAATAGTTCTAAGGTCAGACCTGATAGATTTTGTGAGAGTAGACATGTTCAATGAATGGATGTGGGGTGTTAGGTGGGAGGGGGCGGTACCAGGGCTTGGACTTGTTTGTCAAGAGCTCTTCATTCATGCGGATGATAGTGAGATGAGGTGTGGTCGAAGCATTGAATGGTTGTTTACCTTGTGTCTTGACGCTTGAAGCTTCGCTCAACAGTGCACTCTTGATGCGTTGCATAATGACATTAGCGTCTTCCATAGATGGGGTGGTGGTGGGGTAGTTATCGAGGAAGCGTACCATGACCCTTATGGCTGCCTTAACCTTTTGGTATTTGCATCTCACGCGACTGTCAACTTTGGGAGTGGACTTGTAAGATTCTATGAAGTTGCAGGCGAAGAAATTTGATGAATACTACTTTGGGGTCTGTGTTCCTTGTAACAAGATCAAGGAGTGCCTTGATAGGTCGGATGTTCAATTCAGACTGAAACGGGGACTGGGTGTAGTCAGCGGTGGTAGTGGAGGAGGTGACAGGAGAAGGTACTGGGACAACGGCGTCAATGAAGTTGGTCTTGGTGAACAACTCTTGGCACGCCGACTTGAACGTGTTGAATTCAGCTAGTCCGATGTCTTCTTGAGAGAGTCGTTGAGTGAGAGTTGCGACAAGGATATGGTTCTTTGGGTCTTTGAATAAGCCATTGGGTTCTGCACGGATCTGGTCTAATAACTGATCCCACTTGGAAAGGACACACATGAGAACCATTTGCTTCACTTGGATGCAGAGCGAATCTTCAGGGATGTGGCCGAAGAAGGCTGAGCAGATTTTGTCGCCCATGTCTTTCGAGATGGTGTCATATGACGGGATGGTCACACGTTGGTAGTCACTGCCAACCTTGGACCAGGCTGCAAGAGCTTTTGCCCCATCAAGAAGGTAGGGGAAAGGGTTTGAGAAGTACGCGGTACGAGCTCCTGGTCCTGAAATTTTCCCTTCATTCCATCCACCGAAAAGTTCTGCTGCAATATGAAGCTTGTTACCGTCAAGGAGGAACTGGGCAGTGTGCTTGCCGAAGTGTGATGTGCCTTTTCGGACGGTGGCGTTTTCTGCAGGGGGATAACGCTTCCAGATGGTCTTGAGAATAGCGTCGTAATGGGATGATACATCACTGGTGGTGGCTATCGATGGCATGAGGTTTTTGTCATTGCGGATAAACATGGCCAGGCCGATGGCGACTACAAGGTCACCGAAAACATCATATTTGTTGGGGATCAAAGGGTGGTTGTTGTCGACTCCCATCTTATCACGTACAAGATAACACTGAAGGATGTTGTTGAGGGATCCTTCATAAAGCTCTCTAATAGAAAGATCCTGCACGGTGAGGCGGGAGGTCTCGGTTGCCCTGCTGCAAAGACGGAGAGTGGCGGTCTGGAAGATGTACAAGTCAATGTACTTTTCCAGGTTGAACCAGAGGCAGCGTTGCAGGATGAATGCAATGTCCCCGCTGGAGTATACTTTATTCTTGGGTGGGGGTGAGACTTTCTTCTGATCCTTGATCATGGTTTTCAAGGACTTGAAAGCAGAAGCGTAGGTTTCTTCGATAACTTTAAGGTAGCGGGACAGCATGAGTTTTTTCTTCAATTGGTTTTTAATGGCAGGCATGTAGCGTTCCAGGGTGCCTGTGGAGTATGAGCCTCCGCAGGCTTTCTTGAGGTTGAACCAGAAGGTTGGTTGGCCTTCCCAGAAAATGTACCACCATTTTGTTACATCTTCGTCGTTGTCTGAGAAAGAACCTCCAGTTTCACCTATGTCATTGTAGTTTAACTTGGGTAGGCCAAGTTCGGTTTGCAGTTCATCCAGATAGGCTTGAATCTTAGAAGCGGTGCTGCTGTGTTTGGCTTGGCAGGACTTGGAGGCTGATGCGTAGAGGTCAACCTGGACAGAATCGAGGGATCTCCTGCCTTTGGGTGTCTTTTGCATGGCGTCCTTTGGGTGTCTTTGGGCTCGGAAAACTTTGAGTTGGCCTCGAGCTCGAGGGGAGGATCGACGTTTGATTGAGGTATAATTGGGATGAAGTTTTTCGAGTTTACAAGAAGGGACCTAGTGATGACCCAGTGAGAGTCATCGAGAGCTAGTGGACACAAGCATCATCGATTACTTAGATTATTTCCGCCTGACAGGCTAACGACAGTTAAAGGCTCACAACTGTTGATTGAATCTTTGATTTTGGCTTGAACTGCATCAGGTGGTCCGCCGAGGTTCTTGTGAATGATTTTCCTCAGGTTGCTCGCAATCCAGACATTGTATTGAGAAGGGTGAAAGCGGTAGAAGGCAGTGATCTGATTGGCTGAGAGGACCGAAGAACAATGTATATGTCAGCGATATATAAGGAACAAGATTTAAATCAATTAACGTACCATTTATAGTTATTACGGATACAGTGTGCTATAAAGTTCGAAATTTCGTGTTTCTGTTTTCGCGAAAGAAGGATTCCTCCGTTCGAAAGAGGATTCCTCCGTTCGTTCGATCGTTCGATCGTTCGATCGACAATGACAACACCACCGGCAACACCACCGGAGAGTCACTCGACAGTCATTATCTCGGCCAAAAAGCCAGTAGCAGCAGCAGAAGAGAGCATCATGGAGCCACCAAAGAGCACAGCCAACAACACAAAATGGAGGAATGGGTTGCCAAAGCCAGAATAGAAACTCCCAGCAGAAGAGAGATATCAACCGCCTCCAACAACAACAACAGATCAAGAGAGCCAGAGAAGAAGGACCGCAAACAACACTGGGAGGAGTGTAGCAGAAGTCTTTGATCCACTCAAGAACTGTGTCATCTGTAAGCCAGACATCTTTGTTCTCAGAGTCCCCAAGAGATCACACTCTGTCTTCTGTATAAGAATACAATAACAAAAAGACAAGGACCTTTGAATGCGCTAACATGGAAACAATCAAAGAAAGCAGAAAACTCACCAGACAAATGCAACCACTCAGTCCTCTTTCCATGAATGGGAGGAGAGCGTAGAGGCATTCCACACAAAGTAAAAATGGGAGAAGCATTCTTTGCTGCTAGAACCCAACAAGCCAAACCCAAAGGCAGAGCCGGCAACAGCAACAAAGGGCACGCCAAATGTGGCCACTCCAGTAGCCTTTGCAAAAGGTATCAACGACCACGTCCCTTGTCAAATTGATAGTCCTTTGTGGAAAAGCACAAGACGTATAGCAGCGTCCCAGCTGGACATCAAACCTGGGCCCATATGCCTAGCAATGGCAGAGTGTAAGCAGTGTCAGAACTTCCATTACAAGGACTCCAAAAGAATTCAAGACCTAATCAGCCAAACTTCGAAGGTCTTACCATGACAATTCCATTCCCACAAAAGGAGCAATTTCGATATCCCCTCACTTTCACTCTCATCGTTGGCCAGAAACTCCTACTGGTGGACTGGAATCGAAGTGAGAATCACAGTTCCTTCTGTCCCGGATTGGACAGATGCTCGTGGCACCAATGCAATCAAGGACACTTTTTCAAATAGAAAGGACAAACTTCTTAGTTGCTCACAAACACAGAGCCTTGTTCTCGCTATCTGGTTTGGCATCACTGGTCCACTCTTTCTTGTTTTGTGTATGGTCATGTCCATGGTTTGTGGAAGCTGCAAGAGAAGATTCGATGCCAACTCTATGCAGAAGTGCCTGGTCTCGACCCAGACCAGCTTCATTCTCTATCCAGTGGAGTCCAAGTATGCTCTACCTAACAAGGCTTGTCATTTAGAGCGAACAGCAACAGAATATTCGATTCTATCATGTAACCTATGGAAAATGAACCTATGCGAGCGCGCTTCTCATCTACAACGCACCTATCACCACAAGGAGAAGTAACTCTTAGAGCCATAAGCTCTAACTTCTCATACTGGCAAGGAAAGGACACTGATCCTGGATCACCTTCATCGTCTTCAAAGGATGGACACTTACATCAGACTCAGTATTTCTCCTCCTCTTATCTGGTTGACAACTATCGTGACATGCTTCATGATGCACTCGCCGCTTGTGCACTTCCAACAGGAATCATGGAGAATCAGCTGACACACTATGAGACACAACAAGAGAGATCCAAAGTGTCAAGCATGCAATCAATCAGGAATCTTCTGAGCAAGACCAATACATCATACCAGGTCATCAAAGACACCTACATGCAAGAGATCATTGAGTGTGCGATCGGATACAGCGCTTAACAATATACTACAAGGCCTTTACAGCTCTACAATTAGCAGGCTTATAATAGAAAATAATCAATAACTGATCACTTATTGGGAAATACAAACTTTACATTCTCTTAATCCGTGAAAATAGACACTAAATCAATGCACAATGTATTGTCGTCATGGTCAGCATGCGAGGTTGATAGAGATGGTTACTCATTCTTTTCTTATATGGTCTATTTATCCCTTTATTGGCTTGTCAAAGGTATCTCGCTAATCCTTGAATGCACGACTGCTCAGGCTGACTGTTTTCTGTGGCACGTCTTCATCTGCTAGCTTGTC